>PVJI01006181.1:0-89054 GCA_004026765.1 Micronycteris hirsuta
TCGTGGATATACACAAAATGGCCATAGCAGCAATGTTTTATTCATAGCCTCATTCCTCAACAAAAACTGACTGTGCACCTTCAGTGCCAAATTGCAAGGTGGATTATAATGGTGAACAAGACACATAGCTTACATGGCCTTATCAATTTAGTGGGAGAGATAAGCCAGTGAACAGGTTCTTACAATACAGTGTTAAATGCCATCCTAGGGAAACATTACAAGATGCTAAGGAAAAACATAATAGGGGCAACTAAACTGCACTTTGTAGAGAGAGGGAGGAGAGTGACATCTAAATTGAGGCCAGAAAGAAGAGTTTACTGAAGAAGGGGAGGATGGGTGGGAGAGAGGAGTTAGAGGAACATTTGCCTCTCGTGGGCTGGGGTGGCTCAGGGAGACTGGGACAAGGAGTGCAGTGAGCGTGGGTGGTGGGGGGCTGTGGATGTTAGAAACTGAAGCTGCATTGCTAAATAGTGGGAGTCAGATCAGCAATGGCCTTGAGATCAATTTAAGCAGTTTGAATCTATTTCCAGGATAGTGAGGAGCCAATGTTGTACCTGCAACACACAAATGACAAGCAGATCTGTTTTAGGAAGATTTCTTTAGGTCTAGGGTAGAGAACTGTCTTCAGGGGTTCAGGCAGGACCCAGGCAAACAGTTAAATATCCAATGCAAGTAATCCAAAGGCTAGCATTTAGAAATTATAAGGAATGCTTTTATTTTTTTAAAGTTTTTATTTATTTATTTTTAGAGAGAGGGGAAGGGAAGGAGAAAAAGAGGGAGAGAAACATCAATGTGTGGTTGCCTCTCGAGCACCACTTACTGGAGACCTGGCCCACAACCCAGGCATGTGCCCTGACTGGGAATCAAACCTGTGACCCTTTATTTCTCAGGTTGGCACTCAATCCACTGAGCCATGCCAGCCAGGGCCTGAGGAATGCTTTTAAAGTCCACTCGGAAGAAGGAATGAATGAGAGTAGACAGGAATCTTTCTACGTCTTTCACCTTCTGTCCTAGTCAAGACATTAAATTAATTTTAAAACTAGGATAATTAAAAGACAGTAATAATGCTGCGGAAATGGTACTGGCAGATAAGTGGAAAAACATAAAGAAATAAGCTTAAGTATATATGGAGATTTTGGTGGTGATAAAGATGGTAAGTGGAATTATTTTAAAAAACAATTCAGCTTTCACCATGCCTAACAACAAAATTAAATCTAGATAAAAATTTAAATGTACAAAAGCAGGTAAAAACCATGACTAGATAATTATAAAAGAAGAAAAACAAATGCCCAATAAACAGATACCAATTTTTACCCAGAAGACTGGCAAGGATGAAAAAAAGTTCATAATAGTTGCGGGCACTGAGACTAGACAGAAATAGGAATTGATCCTTCTCCATTGGTGAAAAAGTATAAAACTGGTGTGTCCATTCTGGAAAACAATTTAATAATATAAATCCAACCCTTGAAAATGTGCATGAAGTGACCCAGAAACTCCATTCTTAGGAATTTATCCTAAGGATATACGAGGGGGGACCCTGCAAACAATGGTATTTATTAAAAAATTGTGTATTTATTCTTACATGTTTAAACTTCAGTAACCTTCAAAGTACTCTTCATCTGATGCAATATACCTATTGAGATATTTCTTTTACTGCTCAAAACAGTTTTTAACTCGTCAATTTTGATGCCTCTCAGTGCTTCTGCCATCTTTTGTTTCACTTCTTCACATGGTAAGTGAATCAATAAAGTTATTGAACTGTGGATATTATAACTCTATTATATATTATGTATATATGTATTTGAAGAGGAAAAAAGGAGGAATTTATATAGAACTATTAACAGTCATGTTCTCTGGTGTTGAGATTATGGTTGGTTTCTGTTTTCTGAAATTTTCTTGCCACGAGTACATATTGCTCTTACAATCATAAGAAAGTAAAAACTCATATCCCTTTACAAAGAAATGTCAGGAATAATGGCAATGGTGGAGTTAATAACTCAGGAGAATGCAGGAGAGAGCAAGTGCCTGTATCACATTCCAAGTCATTGACAAGTGCCAGCTATACATTCTCTTCTCTGTGATTCAAGAAAGAAAAAAAAAAAACTGACATGGAAACCTCTTTCTACCACCAACCCTAGAAAAAATGAAAACCCTTGTCAGGAGAACCAGCAGTCCTACTAAATGAATTACAATATATTTTGCACTTCAGTGGCATAGATAATACAGACACAAGCCACACTTTCACACTCCATCCCCACGTCGTGCCTGCCCATTTATCAAAACACGTCAAATTCTACAGCCAGTACAACTTAGTTTAAAGAAACATGGTTTTCTCTTGTGCATGACATGGTACATTTGCACGAACCCCCATGGCACTCTGTGCTCTTTCACTTATAAAACAATAAAAAGCTGTTTCCAGTATCTAACTTTGCATATCAAATACAGCATGCAATAATATGGTAAATGTTGTTTTCATAATAATCTAAACTCAATAACAATAAATGCCACCTTACCTTTATAATGTATAGTTTTCTAATATTCTTTTGTGCACACTAACATATAATCTTAAAAAGACTACGTTTAGTGGAAGAGCAGACATTTTTACTATTATTATTATTATTATTATTATTATTCCTGCTTCCATAGATTAGAGAAATTACTATCAGAGGAGTTACATTTCCCCAAGAGTTTCACGGTCAATTGGCCACAAATTCAGATTCACATTTTGCTTTCATGATGGTATTTTTTCAGCTTCTAACAACGACACTGTTTTAATGAGGAACTCTGGAGTTGACCAATTTTAGTTTTCTGCCATCTATATAACACAGAATTTTAAAATTACAAAGCTCATAAAGCTCATTCTCCTTGCCTTCTTGAGAAAGAAGCCAACGCCCAGGGAGAGTAGGTGACTCTCAACTGTCATCAGCAGCATGGGGGCCAGACCTCAGGTCCCTCGTTCTAGGTTCATTGTGCGACAGAGCACCTGAGGACTCTACAGCCATAAGGATTTATAGAACGTTTCACATATATGTCGTTCTCACCGTAGCCCTGTGAGGTATTATTATTTATTCTCATTTTATAAAAGGCTAATTGTTACTTGGATATTTGAAGTGACTTGAGGCTAGAGCTTCCCCACCCTGAAATCAAGGCTGGGATGTGTTTTCTGGAAGTCCCTCTCAATTCAAAGGTATCCATTGCTGAAAAAGTTTTGGACACTTAAAATTATACAACAATCTTATGAAAAGATTCATGAATTGTATACACTTACTTTCCAAAAAATCTTTTAGATCACATCACTTCCCAAAGCATTAGCATCCTACAGATAATTAAAAATTGAACTTGGAATCATGAAAGCTTACCACTGTTTAGTTTAGCAAGAAATGCAAGAGGGCTCTGATCCAGGTTAACCTTTGTATCATTAGTGTCAGGAAGCTCATTGCTTAAATGAAAATCATCAATGTAAGCATCTAGGGCTTCGGAGGCAGAGGAATATGGCTTTTCTTTAAACTGGATGGAACCATCAGTATGAAAGGAGATGTTGTTGAGGGCTGGAAGGGATGGTTCCGAAGTGCTAACGCGATGTTTCTTATCTGACTTTGCCATGCCTTTCACAAAATGGGCTGCAAACTCTAAACACACACAGAAAGGTATACAAGATTTCAGTTAAGTAGGAATGGATAAAAATACAGAATCCTGGCTAATCACTGCACCCTCTGTATTTACTTCTTACAAATAAAATTGCTTTTTATCCCCCTTTATGAGCTATATACCGTATTTTGGACCATAAGATGCACCTAGGTTTTAGAGGAGGAAAATAGGAAAAAAAAATCTTGAAGCAAAAAATGTGGTAAAATATTTAATAACATTCAGACTATAATCCAGCTACATTTGGACTATAAGATGCACTCCCATCCCCCCCCCCCCAGTTTGGGGGAAAAAGTACATCTTATAGTCTGAAAAATATGGTATATTGTGCTCTCGAGCAATGTGTGTTGAGTGACAGTTTCACCAACACGGCCATAAGTATAAACTGTACATTAGGCACATATTAGGCAAGTAACAACATAAGCTTTGACAGACAAGGCGTAAAATAGAAGAGTTGCTTTCTTTTGACTTTCATTTTTCTCAATTAAATGAGTAGTTCTGGAATCTAGAGATATTTTTATTTGCTACGTTAAAACAGGACACACTTCCAGAATCATGTCATAGTTTCTAATTCCTACACCTGTTCTTATCTCATTGATGGGACAGGGAAAGTCACATGTGAAGACACGGCAGTAACGGGGACCCTGGCACAAAAGTGATGGCAAAGACAGACTAGGTAGCAAGATGAGGCTAGTGCTAAAAGGCATTAGGATTTAGCGGGGGATGCCGGGTCCTCCAATTTCTGCTGCTTTGACCTTGGTGCAAGAACTCAGCAACTTGCCCTGGCTGGTGTGGCTCAGTGGACTGAGTGCCAGCCTGCAAACCAAAGGGTCGCCAGTTCAACTCCCAGTCAGGGCACATGCCTGGGTTGTGGGCCAGGTTCCCAGAAGGGGTCACTCTAGAGGCAATCACATATTGATATTCCCCCCCAACCCTTCTCTTCCCCTCTCTAAAAATAAAGAAATTAAATCTTTTTTTTTTTTTAAAGAATTCAGCAACTGTAGACCTCGCTAGTCGCATCTTGCATCCACCACTTACTCTCTACAGTAGCTATAAAAGGTAGGTAGTACTAGTACCCTAATTTTCAAGATGATAATATGGTGTCTGTTAGTGATTAAATAACTTGTCCAAAGCTACAGAGCAGGGAAACAACAGCCAAGATTGAGCCTCAGTGATTGGATCCAGAGCTTAAACTTAATTGCTTCCACTAGACCGCCAGACCACGGCCTCATGTGCTGGAACCGCCGTATGAACTGTGATCTCTAAATATCGTCCACAGCTAGTGTGTAAGCAATGCCTGCCAGGGTTGAGTATCCAGGTTCTGTGGTCTCTCATTTCTCTGAGAGTATGGTACACACAGGAGAAATGCCACTTATTTGATAAGAATATATACTTAAGTGCCAAAGAAAACAGTACTCACTTTTTCAGGCCTTAGAAATTCAAATGGATATGTTGTAGTTTCAGAATGTTACATTATATGACATCATAATACCTAACATTTTTGTCTGTGGGATATTTTTTAGAGTCCTCTCTTTCTATGTAACTGTGTATTTCTGTACCCTTTGAGAACTGGAAGAAAATTATGGATCATCTTCACACAAAAAAGTACACTGACAGACACAAATATAATAGTTTCTAGGGTTCTGGAAGCTCATTTATGCCCACCTTCCTGCATCTGAACCCTAGGTTCAGAATTTTTATCTAATGAAAGTGATAGATGTGGGAAGAAAGGAAGGGAGAGAAGGCTAGCTAGGAAAAGAATGAAATGAAGATCCTCACTAGAGATGGAACAACTAACCTGATATCACAAATTCTTGGATCTATGATAATAAAATACCTTTTGATTTTCAAGGCCCAGATCAAAAAACACTTTATCTGTACATCACAAGCACGATCTTCTTCCTCCTCCTCTGGTTTGTCAGTACATATTTTTCGTTATTGCAGTCAATGGGCTTTAGAATGAGAGAGATGTGGGTTAATCTCAGTTCTGTCTTTTACTAGCTGTGTGTCTCAATCCCACATATGAGATTTACTCACTTTTAATTCTATTCAACAATACTGAGCTCATGGGGAGGATGTGT
Source organism: Micronycteris hirsuta (assembly GCA_004026765.1). NCBI lineage: Eukaryota > Metazoa > Chordata > Mammalia > Chiroptera > Phyllostomidae > Micronycteris > Micronycteris hirsuta. Next base: position 5,727 of record PVJI01006181.1, read on the forward strand.
TTGATTTGCTGCTCCTTTGCACCAGAATGGCCATGCCAGGGCTAGGTTATTGAAATACTTTCAAAACAGTTGGAAAAAGCTGCTGCCCCTCATGTGCTTCCACCTTCCCCCCAACACACCAGTGCCTTCTTGCTACCCCGGCCCTGACCCGCTTCACCCAGAAGCCCTGAGACCTCCTCCCAATCTGACAACTTAATAGACTCTGCCTGGCTCTGTCAGGCTCTTCTCCAGGCCGTGGCCAAGGTCCATTCTGTCTGGTCAGTGTCTGACTTTGCAGATTATTAAATGTTTTGAATATGATACCTGAGAGGATACAGTATGCAGTAAGTGTCAATAGTTTTCCTTTCCTCATCCTTAGATGCTTTGACCCTCCCTACTCATTTTTATCGTGGTTTGACTATATAAAAGCTGGGTACATGTCTTTTTCCCTCTATAACTGCAAACAAAATAAGAAATTGGATGGGTATCCCCCTGGTTTCCCAGCCCCTTGTAATTGTTCGACGAATGTTGGTTGAATTGAATTTCAGCCAAAATGTTCCTTTCAATATAAAGCATTCCAGTATGACTACTGCAGTCATGAAAATGTTTTCAAAAATCAAGTCCTTTTGGTTGATTAGCAGATGCTGAGAAACTATGAAACAGGAAGATAGAACAACATGTTCACATCCAGGACTTAATGAGAGAAAGGCTGAAGTCACAGAGAGCAAGCAGTTGATGAGAGAAATCAGTGAGATTATCCTCCAAGATGGAATATTTTTGAGGTTCACTTAAGGCAAATTTTTATCACCAAACTGTTTAACGTGTATCCATCACTTAAAGTCTAGTTTTAAGTGGATATTTAAAGGTATTTTCTGTATCCCCTAATTGCATGTAAAGAAACTTGATAATTAAATATGCCTAAAACAACACAGAGCGGAAAGTCAATGTATATGATATGTCGATGATAATAAAACAATTTTATTTTGTAACTTTCATTTCATCATATACATAGTAATGTGCACATTTATTCTCTTGGCTTTCCACCATGTGGACTTACAGGGGCTAAGCAAAGAAGGAAATGAACATTTGTGTCATTTAAAAAGCAAGGAGACCATATGTGATAACTAAGAAAGAAAAAAGAATCAATACATTTCCTAATGGTAAATCAAATACAATGCAGATTGTTTGGATATTCACCTCTGGCAATTTCATGTTTGCAGGTAGTCTCTCTCAATTCTCTTTGACAGTATTTTAAAAAATGAATTCAATCTATAAAATCCTCAGAGTGGATCCATCTATCAGGAAGCAACTGATTCCTCAATAATATAGGCGATTACAAATAGGAGGACCAGAGGAAGTCATCAGCTCTGTCTCCCTCATTATCTTAGGTTAAACCAGACTCAGTCACAGAAGCTGAGTCCCTCAAGCCTGAGCAGAGACAAAGGTTCTGAGATTTGTGTGAAGTTCAGTTTCCCTCTCTCATTCAATTCAGTTAAACACACAAGTACTGACCACCAATGTGCAAGGAACCACGCTAAGCAATGAACAGGGATACAGTGATGGACAAGACATTAATTCCTTTCCAAGGAACTTGTAGTCCAGTAGGAAAAGTCAACGCAGCATATAAATGAATAGAACCCAAGGAAGGACATGTAAATACCATCGAGCACCCCAAGAGTGGCTGGAACACAGGGAGGAGATAAAGTATTGTACTTCTGTTTGGTGGAACTGGGGAAAGTTTAACTTTAGACAGGGTGTTTAAACTAAGACTTACATGAGAGGGAGGTTTTAGACACATGGAAATGAAGAAAAGGGGTATGCTAGGAAGAAGGAACAACATAATCAAAGACACTGAAATAGAAAAGCCACATGCATATATAGATGAAGGAATATATCCGATCTGCTGGGGTTGTCAGATAGAGAGAAGAGGCTGAAACACTGTATTCCACACCACACAGGCCAAAGTGGTGAGTTTTGGGGCTAGGTATTGTATTTATTTTACAGAAAAGGAAAACTGAACCTCAGAAAGCTTTTAGATTTGAGAATTAAAGATTCAAAGCTCATATTTTTTCCACCACACCTCAGTGTCAACTCTCCGCCATCTTCCCCCAACGACAGCTGAGTAAAGGAAGCCCAGGGTCTCCTGGCGACTCCTTCTGTATACAGGAGGTGGCTGGCCTCAAATCCAAGTGAGAGTATCCCACCCACTGTGCCACTGCTAGAACTCCAAACCCCAATGTAAATCATTGATAGAATAATGCTTTTAAAAGGCTACTTGAGTCATCTGGCCAATGGGATACCTTGCTGGCCAAAGTCCGTCTATCCCAGCTATATATCTCAGGATGTGTGAGGGAGATGAGGGAGCACCAGGACAGATTTCTTCCTTAATCTTGAGGGCTTTGTCCAAGAAACTTAGCAAATAAAGCACATTTTACTAGAGAGATAATATCCAATCTGTTGTCAGTATGACTCTGAGGAAATTTTGAGCTCTTAAATCAAGATATGAACATGCTGTGTTTTGGAATTTGAATTCTAGTAGAATACAGTCAGTGAGATACAACATGTGTTTTATCAGTAGCAAGGGCCTAGTGGAAAACACTTCACACATTGTCTCAATCACCAGACACTAGGACAAGTAAGACGTTCTTTGAAAGAGAGCTTACACATACTGGTCACTATTAACTATTCAGTTTAGACCACAGGCTGATCTTAATGAACAAGAAAGAATTAGAGAAGAAACCAATGTTTGAAACACGCAGGATATTACACATCAAAGACAGTCTCTTCAGATTTCCGTGCTAGTAATTTGGTACACGGCATGCCACGGGCACAAGCATACATAGGTGCTACCCTTGTGTCTTGTAGTTTGGGGTCTGTACACATTTGAGATTAACAGAATATTGCAGTGTTGTGTAACGCTCTTCCACAAATTCAGCTGGCGATCCCTACGTGCTTGAGGATGAAACAAAAATACTTCCCTCAAACTACAACCCCTCAGTTATTCAACGATTATTTCTTGTAACTGTAGAAAGGTAATACAAGGCAGAGGTCAGGAGTCTGGCTCTGGTACTACACTGACCAGTTTCAAATCCAGCAGCATGACATTGGGCAAACTACTTAACTTCCCTGCCCCCAAACTTCCTCATCTCTAAAATGGGCATGGTAATAAGACCCACCTCATAGCACTGCTGTAAAGATTAAAGGGGATATTATGGGTGACACTTAGAACGATGCCTAATACACATGAAAAGTGCTCAGTAAATGAGTGAGTAGTTATTACTATTACTGCCTAGTATATGTTATTATTACTGCCTTGTTCGTGTTCGTATTGGTTACCTACACATCCTCTTGTTAGAACATTCATTTTCCATTGGCACGTACACACTTTAAGGCATTAGGGGATTCTACTGTGCGCAAACAGTGTGTAGCAACTCTGGAATATTAAGCATCCAAATAAGAAACCTAGAATTTCATTCATTGTATCCATTAATCTCCTTAATTTCACATTCCCTAGATGAAAGGATTATCCTAAAGCCAGATCAATACTTGATTCATTCCACATCCTAGAATCTTCTGTAGAGCCCAGGGCATCCTGAGGCTTGAGGAAAGGCATTGGCAAAATTTAAATTATTTCCTAAATCTTAAGCTTTAAGGGCTATTGTGCTCTGCTCTAGGGAATGCTTCCTCAACTATGTCATTTAGATTTTTCCCCCTCTGCCATTTTCAATTTCTCTTTATTTCAAAATGAGAATACACACAATTGTTGTTTGTTTTTTTTTTAAATGTGGATGTTAGTACTTCAGCAAAAATAGCTGCCAAAACACTTTAAAAATTTTTATTCATTTTAACACATCATGACTAATTGGGGAAAAGAACAAACTAGCATATTAGGATTATATCTGCAGGCCTGTAACCATTCACTGGCATGCTGGCAACATGTTAAGTAGAATTTGACAATATTGGATAATGAGGAAAAATATTCTTTTGCTTGGTAGAAATCTCTATGGGTAGAATTTTAAGGGGGGGGAAGAGGGGAGCCTTTATGCATTTTTTCTAAACTAAATAATATCATCCATCACTTCTGAATCCATAGTTTTTATTAAGAAAAAAGAAAAAACTAGAATCAGGAAGGGAGCACATGCCACTGCCAGGCCCACTTCCTACTCTAATGCATACAATATTTTAACAATAGTTTTCTCAACAGAGGTTGTGGCATCTTGAAGTTATTGTGAGAAAAATGAAAATACTAGGAAGCAAAAGGGGTTCGGGTAGTGCATTTAAATTCAGTGGAAGAGAAGAATTCCACCTTTTGGGAAAGGTGAAAAGTTTTCCTAATTAAAAATAAAATAATGTGAAAAAAAATTTTTTCTTGTAATTACTTTATTGTTGTTCAATTACAGTTGTCTGCATCCTCTCCCCTTCCCTCTCCCCATTAATGTGAAACAAATTCTTGTTCTGCTACTCCTACATGCAAATTCCACAGTTCTGGAGGAAAACTAGAAAATAGAGGAGATAGTGGCTTACCTTTACGGAGAGAAAATGTATTTGAAACTTGGTATTTCGGGCAGTTAGTGTTAGGGTGTCAAGGGCAGAGTCAGTAACAAGTGGAGCCTCTGCAGAGAGGGCGCTGTGGAAAGCATCTCAGTGGTGAGCTGACGGGCCACGGACGGACTGCTCTTCCCACGAGCTTATCCCTTCTGGGACCAAACCTGACTTGACTAATGAGCAGTCTAGCTTTTCCTCTTAGAATCTGATCAAAGAGTTCTGCTGCAGCCACTCTTGCTTGGGACTATTACTTTGGGGCCCCCTGTATGCCTCACAAACGGCAGAAAGGCATCGATGAGGATTTTGAAACGGGCTGACAGCTTTTTCATTTTTAGCGTATCTGATCTAGAAAGGAGGAATGCCAGTTGCTTTACTTCAAAGATTCCAGAGGTAAAGAAGGCTATTTTTAAAAAATGTCCAACCCTAAAGTGTTTTATTTAATTTGGTTGTTCTGGGATAAATTCTATGGTGCTGACGATTACATCAGGGCAGAAAAGTTGTGTCTGGTGGGCACGTGGGGGCTTTGCTGCTCTTTTGGGAAAGCGGCATCCCTGGATTCCCAGGCAGAGCCTTCTAGATCACAGGCACTCAGTTCCGCGTGCAGTTTTTGCTGGGGTTCTAAATTTAAAAGGAATTAAAAAACCGAATCTCTTTCCCACAATCAATCTAATTATTACCTTACTAGAACTTTAAAAACATCTGTTTGGGGGAAAAACACCAAGTAACTAGAAGCAGACAGTTTATAAACTTTAGAGGTCCCTGTCAGCGGAACAGCTCACCTTTTCCCAGAATAGTTAGCAATTTTGTACTAGCCCCTGTCTCCTGAACATACCACCTAGAGTGAGTCCTAATTTGGGAAACAGAATCAGTAAACCACCGAACATCTCTGAATCAGCAGTTCTGCCACTCATCAATCTGCTGTACTGAAACAGAAGCTTCACCCCAGTGCTGCCTTTTTTCAGCTTCTTAGAAACCTCAGTCTAGCATGTCAGCATTTATGTCACTGAGAGGATACTGAGCCCAGGAAATTGTTGATCCACACTAGACCTAAAGAAAGAAACTATTTGCTATACAACTCCAGCATGGAAAGTAAGAGCTAGCTGTTTAAAAAGAAAAAAGGTTGACAAACCTGTATCAGACTCCCCCCGCCCGCCCCCAAAAAGAGAAAGAGGACTCAGAATCAGAATAAGAGAAAGTACAACTGACAGCACAGAAACACAAAGGATCATAAGAGACTGCTATGAACATTATATACCAACAAGTTGGACAGCCTAGAACAAATGGGTGAATTCCTAAAAAGATACAACCTACTGAGAATGAATCATGAAAGATAGAAAATCTGAACAAATTACTAGTAAGGAGATTAAATCAATCATCAAAAATCACGTAGCAAACAAAAGCCCAGGACCAGATGCCTTCACTAGTGAATTCTACCAAATATTCAAAAAAAGAATACCAATCCTTTTCAAAATATTCTCCCAAAAATGGAAGAGGAGGAAACTATTCCAAGGCCAGCATTACCCTGATACAAAAACCAGACAAGACCACACACACACACACCCAAAAAAGGAAAAAAAACAAAGACAATTGCAGGTCAATATCCCTGATGAATATAGATGCAAAAATCCTCAACAAAATACTAACAAACCAAACACAACAATACATTAAAAGGATCATATACCATGATCAAATGGGACTTATTCCAGGATGCAAAGCTGGTTCAACATCCACAAATTATACAACATGATACACAACATTAACAATATGAAAGTATAAATAATATAATCATCTCACTAGATGCAGAAAAGGCATTTGACAAAATTCTACATCCACTTATGATAGATACAAACTCCCAACAAAGTGAGTATGAAGGAAACGTACCTCAACATAATAAAGGCTACATATGAAAAACCTACACTTACCATAACAACCAACAGCAAAAAGCTAAAAACGATTGCTCTAAGGTCAGAAACAAGAGAAGGATGCCCAGTCTCATCCCTTTTGTACAACATACTGGAAGTCCTAGATAAGTAATTAGACAAGAAAAAAAAAAAGAAGGCATCCAAATTGGACAGGAAGAAGCAAAACCGTCACTATATACAGATTACATTCTGTTATATATAGAAAACCCTAAAACTCACCAAAATACCATTAGAACTAACAAATGAATGTAGTAATGTTATAAGATACAAAATCAATTTTCAAAAATTGTTTCTATACACTAACAGTGAGCTAACAGAGAGAAATATTTTTTTAAATTCCACTTACAATTATATAAAAAATAATAAAATACCTAGGAATAAATTTAGACAGGAAGGTGAAGACCTGTATTCTAAAAACTATAACACATTAAGGAAAGAAATTGAAAAAAAAAACCCTGTAAGTAAATGGAAAGGTATTCTGTGCTCACATTTAGAAGAGGCATTTATGATTAAAATGTCCAAACTACCCAAAGCAATATAGATTCAACGCAATCCTTCTTAAAATTCCAATGACATTTTTCACAAAAATAGAGCAAACAGTCCTAAAATTTGTATGAAACCACAAAGACCCTCAATAGAAACAGCAACAGAACGAAGCTGGGGGAATCATGCCCCCTGATTTCAAACGCTGATCCAAAGCTCTAGTGATTCTAAACAATATGGCATTGCATGAAAACACATAAATCAATGTGTGGCTATGACAGACTAGAGATCTTAGAAATAAATTTATGTATATGTGGTTAACTAATTTATGACAAAGAATCCAAGAACATACAATGAGCCAAGAACACCATTCTGTTCATTAACTGGTGTTAGAAAACCTGGAAAATCCCATGCAAAAGAATGAAACTCAACCACTATCTTACATGAAACACAAAAATGAACTAAAAATGAATTAAGACTTGAATGTGGAAATCAATTGTAGGATGATGGCATAGGCAGACATGGCTCACTTTTTCACACAACCACACCAAAATTACAACTAAATATAGAACAACCTTCACTCAACAACATCAGAAATCAAGGTGAATGTAGTCTGACAACTACAGAATTAAAGAAACCACATCCATCCAGACTGGTAGGAGGGGTACAGATGTGGAACAGGCTGGTCCCACACCCACAAATGGTAGATAAAAATTCAGGAGGGATATCTTGGGACAGAGGAGTCCCAGACCCACACAAGGCCCTGCAGCCCAGAGTTCCAGTGCCAGGAAGATAAGTCTCCACAACTTCTGCTGCAAAAGTCAGTGGGGATTGAGTCAGCGGAAGAAATTTCTAGAGCCCCAAGTAGTTCCTCTTAAAGAACCAACACATGGACTTACCTACTCAGACTCACTCTCACTGAGCTCCAGCACCAGGGTAGCAGCTTAAAGGCACCAGTGGCACACGGGAGGAACTGAAGTGTCTGGCATCAAGGCAAGCAGAGGCCATTATCCCTTTGCTAAACCCTCCTTGAATAGAGCTGGCAAGCTGGCTGAGACTCCATCAACCTGGCTAACACTGTTTGACCTGCCTTGAACATTCCCAGAGACTCCGTCCCACCCAACATACAGGCTGGCCCAAGCTGCTTTTCCATAAGAATGGCTGGTGTTGGGTCCTAAATCCTATCAAACAAGCAACATCTGAGTTCAGAGACCTAGCCATATTAGATTCAGCCAGATTAGAATCACAGTTTAGCTTCACCTGGGAATCTCCAAACCCAGCACAAGTAGCAGCCATCTCAGATTACTTTCCAGCTCAGGCCTGGTAGTCCCAGGCAAAACACAGTTGGGGGCTGACCTTGGCCCCAGGAGACTCCAGGGCCAGTCCACCCAGTGGACAGCCACAGACCACATCAGAGCACTGTCTTCCTGCCCCTGCACAGCTGATCCTCCATACATGGCAGAGGTTGGTGGTCAATGGTCCCAGCCAATCCTTGCAGCTGACTGGCCTGGGTAAATTCCTCCCATTGATCTGCCAACAGCCATCAAGGCTCAACTACAACAGGAGGGTGTACTCAGCCCACACGAAGGGTGCATATCGAGTACCCAGCTTAGGTGATAGGGGAGGCTGTGCCACTGGACGCTATAGGACACCTACTACATTAGGCCATGCTACCAAGACATGGGGTCAAAGCAGCTCTACCTAAGACATAGAAACAAACACAGAGTGGCTATCAAAATTAGCAGACAAAGAAACATGACCCAAATGAAAGAACAGATCAAAACTCCACAAAAAGAGCTAAATGAAATGGAGATGAGCAATCTATCAGATACAGAGATCAAAACACTGGTTACAAGGATGCTCAAGGAACTTACTGAGGACTGCAGCAACATAAAACAGACGCAGTAAGAAGCAAAGGATACACTGATTGACATAAAGAACAATTTACAGGGCACAACAGCAGAATGGATGAAGCTGAGAATCAAATCAATGATTTGGAACATAAAGAAGCAAAAACGACCAATCAGAAGAACAAGAAGAAAAAAGAATCTAAAAAATTGAGGATAGTATAAGCAGCCTCTGGGACAACTTGAAGAGGTCCAGCATTTGCATGATAGAGGTGCCAGAAGGAGAAGAGAAAGAGCAAGAAATTGGAAATCTATTTGAAAAAAATAGTGAAAGAAAACTTCCCTAATTTGGTGAAGGAAATAGACATGCAAGTCCAGGAAGCACAGAGAGTCCCAATTATGATGGATGCCAAGAGGCCCATGCCAAGACACATCATAATTAAAAGGCCTAAGGTTAAGGATAAAGAGAGACTCTTAAAAGCAGCAAGAGAAAAGAAGTTAGTTACCAGATGGTTGCCAGATGGCAGGGGGAAGGGAGAGAAATGGTGAAGAAGAGGATTAAGAAGTACAAATAAGTAGTTACAGAACAGCCATGAGGATGTAAAGTGCAGGATAGGAAATGGAGTAGCCAAAGAACTTACATGCATGACCCATGGGCATGAAAATGGTGGGGGATTGCCTGAGGGAGTAGGAGGCACTGGGTGAAGGGGGGCAAAGGGGGAAAATCAAGACAACTGCAATAGCATAATCAATCAACTATAATTAAAAGAAAAGACCTGAATGTAAGACCTCAGTCCATAAAACTTTTACAAAAAAACACAGACAGTAAGCTCTTTCATATAGGCATTGGTGATTCTTTAATCTGACACCAGAAGTAAAAGCAACAAAAGCAAAAATAAACAAGTGGGATTACATCCAACTAAAAAGCTTCTGCCCACAAAGAAAAGCATCAACAAAATAAAAAGCCAACCTACTGAATGGGTGAAAATATTTGCAAATCATATATCCAATAAAGGGTTAGTATCAAAAATATATAAAGTACTTATACATTGAATAGCAAAAACCAAAACATTCGATTAAAAAATGAAGAGAAGATGTAAATAGACGTTTCTCTGAAGAAGACGTATAGATGGCCAATGAGCCCGTGAAGAGATGCTCAATGTCATTAATCATCAGGGAATGCAAATCAGAGCTGCAAGGAGACACGACCTCACATCTCTCAGGACAGCTCTCGTCAAAACGACAAGAAATAACCCGTCGGTGAGGATGTGGAGGAAGAGGAACCCTTGTGCACTGTTGATGGGACTGTAAATGGATGCAACTGCTATGGAAAATATTACAGAGGTACCTCAAAAAATCAAAAGCATAACCACCACGTGATCTAGCATTTCCACTTTTGGGTATTATGAAAAAGAAAGAAAGGAAGAAACACTAACTTGAAGAAATACGTGCACCCTTATGTTCATTGCAGCATTATTTACAATAGCCAAGATGCGGAAACAACCTCCATCCTCCATGTACACAAGTGGATAAATGGATAAAGAAATTTATATGTGTGTGTGTGTACATGTATACATACACATATATGTGTGTACAATATGTATATATTATTCAGCCATATAAATAAATGAAATCCTGCCATCTGTGACAACACAGATGGACCTTGAGGGCATTGTGCTAAGTGATATAAGTTGGAGAAAAACAAAAATATATGACCTCCCTTATATGTGGAATCTAAAAAAAAAAGCAACAAAAAACCAAGCTCATAGACACAGGAAAGACGGGTGGTTGCCAGAGGCAGGGGGTGGGAGAAATGGGTGAAGAAGATCAAAAGGTATAAGTAAACAAATAAATACATGTGGTTAGCTCTACCACACACCTCATCCAAGATGACACCTCATCTAAGATTTCAGCCTGCCTGAAACACCATTGCGACTCAGTGGACTGTGGCAGGCGTACACAGAGACTTCCTCCTGCTCATGCCAAACCCACAGCAATGAAAATTAAAAATAAAATGAAGGGAGCATAGCCACACTTAAAAACAAGAGACTCATCTGTGGCCCAAACTTTAAACCTAAAAGGTACACCATAGGGTGCAGTTTGGAACGGCATAGCAGGCTCAGGACAGGACAAAGACTCTAGTGACCTGAGGGACACAGGCTCAGAGAGAACAGGACTAAGAGCCCTTCACATGCAGAAGTGCATGGATGTCAGGCCACTGCACAGAAGAGGGAGCTAGAGTGGGTATTCATGCCAGTGAGAAGACGTTGAAAATGCTGTGATCACTGCCCAGGACTGTGGTCCCTGTTTAACTGAGGTACCAGGATGAGTAGAGCTACCAGGCACCAAACCTGGGGTTTTAGATTTAAACTACCCAAGACAGAGTTATATGAAGATCTGCCTGTCAACGGTTCATTCCGAGAGGACAGAAGGAAACAACCACAAAAATTCTGAACAAGGAGAGGTGATCTTAAGAAAAGAAAATTCAAAAATCAAAACAATAAAAAAGAACAACAACAAAAACAACCAAACCAAAACTTCCACCTAAGATAAATTTGCAAACAAAAAGCTTACTATAGTACCAAAGTGAATACAATTGCCAAAAATATGATGACAGCAAATATAAGCGAAGTCCTATAGAGGTGGTGGAACTTGAACCAGACTTGTAGGAAGATGTTTTGGAAAAGTAGAAAAGGAGGGGGCATTTTGTGAAAGAGAAACATCTTACGCAAAATCCTGAGAGTTGCAAGTGGAGCAGTGCTTGGTTTCCCGAAGGCGCTGGAGGGGTGTGGAGAAGGTAAGGGATAGTGGGAGGGAGAGACGTGCTTTATAAAATGGGGGGGTGGCAAACTGCGGTGACGCCCAAGTGCCAGGACGAGAAGCTGAATTTGATTTGGGAACACTGGACAGTCCGATAGGTCAGGACAAAGGTGTGATGAACGAGATAACAGCAGTGCACAGGGCAGAGTGGAGGGGAAGGCAGGTCCTCAGACATTCTGAGAGGTAATGACAGTGGATAAGACGTTAAAGGATGATGTCTGTACCGTAATGATGTAATAAAAATAGAAAGAGCTGTTCTGAAGGTAGATTTCAAAAGTAATGGATTGGGTTAGCCACTGGGGACAAGCAAGAGAGAAAATGTAAATATCTCAAGTCTGGGAGGCTAGTGCCATTAACACAATGGTGAAAACGAGAGAAGGCATTCCCTTAGAAATAAAGAAGAAATCTAATTTAGTCATGCTGTTTTTCACATTCTTTTTTTGTTTTTATTATCTATTTTAAATATTGTACGCAGGAAGATGGAGAAAACACAGGCTGCCTAAGGACCTGTCATCAAGATTTAACAAATGTTTACGTTTTGTCAGTTACATCAGATATTTTTAAAGAAATAAAGTGCTGCACATACAATTACAGACCAACATCTCTCTCATCTCCCCGCCACTTCCTCGAAGCCACCACGGTCCTCCAGTGGGTATTACTGTCCTTGGGCTGTAAAAGCTTTTCTACTTTTCCTACAGATGGATGTTCCTATAATACATAGTAATGTTTTGTGTGCCTTGAAAATTCACATAAAATCATTCTGCATAGTTTCACAACTTTTAAAAAAAATTTTATTTATTTATTTTTAGACAGAGGGAAGGGAGAAAGACAGGGAGAGAAACATCAATGTGTGCAACCCAGGCATGTGCCCTGACTGGGAATCGAACCGGCGACCCTTTGGTTCGCAACCCGTGCTCAATCCACTGAACTACACCAGCCAGGGCATAACTTTTTAATTTTTTTCCTCATTGTTATGCTCTGAACATGTATTCATGTTGATACAGGTAGACGTATTTTATTGATATATCATATTTGAAGGAAATTAGATATACTGAAGGTCAAGTGAGGGACTGGAACCACACAGGTTGACTAGAAGCCTATAAGCACACAGGAAATAGCTGGACTGTGACTATGGATTTGTTTCATAGACAAGGGCGAGGCACCCACGAGATTCAGTTTTTTTCATGCAGTGACTCTTATTGTTGAAAGCCCCGTGGCACCCATTGCGATTGTGACTGATACTCAATACATGTTTGTTGAATGAACAAACAAATAAATGGATGAATAAACACCTCCCCCCACCCAGCATGGGATATGTAAGGCACAGCCAGGAAACTGGCAACCACAGGCAAACTTTGAACTAAAAGTGAATTTTGTTAGCCAACACAGTATTTTTAAAATAGAATCCACATTTTAAAATTGGAAGATTTCCCATTGAAAGACTGGATTCCTGGCTTTTAATCTAAACTCCAATTATCTAACAAAACCTGGCCTGGACTGGCTGGCACGTCTGCCTGGCAACAATCACCGTGGGTAGCTGCAACCACCTTTCAATGGGCCACGCGTTTCCAGCGTGACACTTCCACTTCCCATTGCCCTCCCCACGCCAAGGCCAGTTGTCAGTTACCATGGATTATCGCTTGACTGTTGTTTTTCCTGTAGTAAGAAGTATTTCACTGTTTCCTGGCCTCTAAGAAAGAGGGGACTAATGGACCTAGAGGGCCCATAATGGGAGAGGACATATTCCTTTGCAAAAGTGAAAACTGTATCCTTAGATGTTTAACACACAAACTGCATCCAGGTCAGACAGTCTAGGTCATGGGGAATGGCACTTATTCATTTATTAAATAAATATCAAGTGCCTGGCTTCTGAACTATTTTTATCTTTGGGAGTCACTTCAGTGCCCAGTCCTCATACTAGGACAGAATGGAGCATCGGGAAAGGTGAGGGGGACAGGCAGGCTCAATGCTCCTCAGCGGGGTGTCCTAGTGGCCAAAAATGATTCTCTAAGTTTTACTTCGATCCTGTAAATAGTCCTTTCAGTTCCTTTACATCGATAGATTATTTTTTATTAAGCAAAATGGTTTTTGATTAGAAAGTAAATGTTTCCCAGCCCTGGAAGAGTGGGGGGAAGCAGACTAACAGCTGCACCGTCCTCATCTTCTGTTTATCGGGGTTGGAGCTGGTTTATTTCCTTTCCGCTGCATCTGAAAGATATCTCCATTTGGCATGTTCCAAATTGCCACAAAAATTAATAAAATCTCCATAGACAGCTGGCAGAACAACAATACCCAAAGCGTCATAGCCACTTTTTCCAAATAACAGGAGGGGCTCTATTTTAGGTGAATTTATTTTATTTTTAAAAATTTGTTGCAAGTGGTATTTTAGGTGATTTTAAAGTTTACTCTTAAATATTTGACAAGGTCATTTGTTCCGAGGATTTAACTTAAATTTTGGTTTGTACAGAAACATAAAAGGCATTTAACATTTTGTAAGTGAAGAGCTTAGTCTTCTCTCTCCCCAGGAATATAATTCCTTCCTGATAAACTCCAGGGAGGGCAAATTCTCAGGTTTAAAATATATTTACTAGTGAAATCAATGGTACGTAATTATCTCAATAGTTAACAAACAATATACATGATGGATAATGTTTATTCAATTGATATATTAATGCAAAACAAACCCCAGAGAAGTAAAGACAAAAGAAATCAATAATAACAATAGAAATAATGCACAAGATTATTGCTACTGTTAATTAGCTAATTACTTTGAGAACATAAAGTAGCTGCTGCTGACTGTGGATCTGCCTGAGGACTCTGGGCAAACAGGAAAGGTCCTTGTGAATGTGAAGAAATGCCTCGTAAGTAAAGTACAATACTAAATAACTTGTGGTCTTGCTTTCTTCTAATCCCTGCCTTTATGGAGCATTTCTGGGGCTCCCAATGGGTATGATAAGTAATGAACTGAAAATACCTCATTTAAAAAGCAAGTCCTGAACCCTTCGCTTGCTTACTCTGTTCTAACAATATTGCCCCCTTGGTGAGCCTCACCTGCCAAGCTCATTCCTACCTCAGCGCCTTTGCACTTGCAGTTCCCCTTGTGTAGAACACTCTTCCCACAGACACTCTCGATACGGTTTTCATGTCTTGGCTCAATGTCCTCTCCTCAGAGAGGTCATCCTTGACTGTCCCAGCTCAAAGACTGCCATCCCTCTCAGTCTCTAACACATCCTCCTGTAACTTTATGTGTAACACTGAGAGTGCGCATTTATTCACAGATTTGTTCATTGTCTGACTCCACCAGTAGTCACGCTCCATAGATGCAGAGACAACACTTGTTTTGTTCACGCCCGTGTGAACCCTCACCATCCAGAGCTTCATCTCACATTTGGCAGGTGCTCAGAAATACTGATAAATGAATGAATGAATGAAGCTGTCATTGTACATTCCTTTTTGAAAATAACTTGGCTTTATTTCCTTCAAAACAGAACCTTTTTTTTTTGATCTGTGTGATTCTGCTATAGCAATTTTTTTCAGAAAAACATATTTAAAAGCTCTATTTCTGCATGTACATAGTACAGCATTGCACAATCCTTGTGGATGAGAATGCTAATGTACTATTCCATTTTATAGGCTTTGAAAAAAGAACATAAGCACCCGTCTCTGTATAGGTTCTAACTTAACATACGCTGTATAGGTACACTGAACTGAGCCTAATAGAACAATTCTTTTTCCTTTCAAATGGTTGTTCATTCTGACAGTGTATCCAGTATGTTCTCTAAACACGGACATTTAAAAGATATATTTCTTGAAGGACCCAGTTTTGTAGCATATACCCACTGGAGGCTCAATAACTGTTGCCTCTTGGTGAAAAGTTGCCCTGCAATTCTCCTGTAAACTCTCTACTGGAAAAGAAAAAGCAGTTCTACCTTGCTTCTGGACCAGAAAAATGGTCTTATGTACTACAAATATATCTCAAGTTAACACAGTTTCTACAGGCAAAATAAACAAAGGATTGTTTTTCTATTAAAATAATTCTGTTTGCTGGTCAAAGATGGCTATCAAAATAAATCAGTGTTCATGCTTCTCTAGAGAGAAAAACTATAAACTATTGTTTTCTATGGTTGTCATGTTGGTGCCTAAACTGTGTAAGATTCACCAGATTTAGCCCCACTATTCCACAGCGAGAGGCTGACAATCTTTGAGGCTAAGGAATCAATATTGTGTCCTCATTAGAATTTTCTTCATTTATCTTCAAATCTTTATTTTGCTATCAAAATGATCTCTAGCATTCATACCCTAAAATAATAGCTAAATATTAAATATTAAAATCAGTACGATAGCACTTATTATAATGATGTGCCTATATATTCAAGTGAATGGCAGTATCTTAGTATCAGAATACTCATCAAATTGTTCCTGTGTCAGAGCTAAACATTTCATTCTATTCGAGGCAAGGAGGAAATGATTTAATTCATGAATTGTCCTCTTATTAATATTTTAACTCAAGCATCTATTCCTCAGCTAATGACTTAGTATCAACTGATTATTATTAATCCAGGGTCTGTTACTGAAACTATACTTATACTGTACAATTACAACATTTAAAATGTTTATATTTTATGGGACTATAATACAACCTGATATTTATATAAAATTTTACAAAGAACTTTCACATCTATTTCTCATAAGCCACTTCAGTCTACTATTTCTTATGGTAACATACACTAGCACGTTTCTAACTTGGGGGAAGATGTGTGAAGAGAAGGCTAAGTGATTAATTTTATTATCGATTCCATTTAATTTTTTATATATTTATATGTATCGATTGCCTATTATGTTTTAGTCACTTTGTTAGGTGCTGGGGACATTGAAAGGAATAAGGTATGGCCACCCATGCCTATTACTTTGGTGGCTATTTAGGTATGGGAAAAAATGTATTTCTGCAGAGCACCCAATAAATTTGTGTGTTTGACATATATACATATATGAATTATATACATATGTATAACATATATAAATACGTATTATAGATTATACATACATATATTATCTGATCTAAGTCACTAGTTATATTCTGAACACACAAATATGGAAGTTGGAATAGGTGTTGTAACTTTTAAGAAAATAAAAGCTTAATATGCAGATATATATATGGTGGCTTTCCTAGAAACATCAGATACATGCTGAAGTGTTCAGATTTGATTCCAGATTCAAGACATTACAGAGATTGAGCAACGAGAAAAAGGACTTCTCTACAGTAATCTGAAAGCAGAACTGTCCTTACGTGCAGGAAGCAACCACCGCCCCTGATTTAACTCCCTGTGCAGAGTTTAAAGTTCTGCTTCCGGAGATTTGAGTCTTGCTCAGATTTTGCTCATCTGGAATTCCCAATGAAAAAGATCAACCAAAGTCCTAGAAGTTTATTTCTGAAAGAAGAGGTTATTGTCTCCAAAACCAAAACCAAACCAAACCAAACCAGCTCTGAGAACAAGGTCTTGTGGAAATCAAGCCCTGGTTAGATTCTAGAAAAACCAGGGAGATGAAAAAGAAACCAAAACAAACCACACCTATTACTATTTCCAATTTGACTTGAGGGCAGCCTTGTCTACAAAATTTAATATAATCTTTATTAAAATGTATCAGAGGGAATTCATTTAAATATTAGACTCTATATAACATACATTTTGCACTCCGTATTTTCTCAGATTTGACTGAAATGATGGAAAGGATGGGGAAATTTATTCTTTTTCCCAAATTAATATTTTTTTCTGTGCCCTCATTTAGTTTTACTTTAAGCATTACTGAAGTACTTTCTCAAGTCTTTACAATGGCTACAGTCCTATTTATACAATTAACAACCTATTTTTCTTTCCATTTATGCCCATAAGATATTTTAAATAAAATGATTAATTCATCCTAAAATAGCCTTTAGCACTTCATATTTCTCCATGTGTCTCCATCAAACAGTGAAATTTCAGCCAGGCAAGATGTAGATAAAGCAAGGATCTCTTCCCTCCCATAAATAATCCTGCAACCTTTCTTACGCTGGGTTCGGTGAGAGAACTAAGGCCCAATATTCTGAGCTATCTATACTCCTGCATGTAGAATGACACTAATTGTGCATCGTCCTTGGGAGAAGAAAGAAAACAGTCACTCAAACATTTTCAGTGTTCTGTGTTTCAAATGAGGACCAAAGCGAGAAAGATCCAGATTTACTCTGCTCAAAATGACCTTCCGGGGCGATTTTCCTTCTACGCATGACTAATACCTATTCATCTTCATGGCCCCCTCGTTATTTCACAGGTTCACCATCTGCTCTGGTCAAGAATCCTGCCTCCTCCCTCTCCCAGCCTCCCCTCTAGATTCCCTATTTCCCCAGTCAGCCCTCCAACTAAAAGTCTGTCTGAGTTAAACACAGTGTGGAGGAAATCGTGCATAAATGATTGAACTTCAGATCTTTTTGAAATAACACATTCATTTGGGAGAGAGAGCGTCCTAAGGAATTTCTGAGCACGACTCCTGACGAGAGTTGAGATTCTCGAGCACTGTCACCTCAGGCACACGGTCTCCGGGAGGAAGAGCAAGAGCACACGTGCCTTCAGGCGGCTGGGGGAATTATTTCATGATGCTTTTCCAAGTTATTGTTTACACACATGTCTCCTCCTAGGATCTGGTTAAAACAAGACCAAAACAAAAATCACCTCTTTAAGTATTTCTGTCACTTGTCTAAACATTGAGAAAGAACTCAGGAAAAAAGCTCTTCCTTCCCGTAGAATTACTAAGATTCTGTCCCATGTGACTGTGCCTTTTCCGCCAGGTCACTTACTGTAATGACTTTTTGGGGGCATAATTCCTTCATGGCGGGCTCTCCTTTGGAAGTGTGAAGCCACCTTACATTGCAGAACTATGACTCATTTTCCCCATAAAAGCAAAAAATGGAAAGCCCAGGTCCCGGAATCTATTATCTTGCATTAAGAAGCCAGTTTTCCACTGCTGGTTACTGTTCTACCCTTGCTTTATCACACCAAGACGAGGTAAGACTTTTTGTGGTATTCGCTGATTGTTTTTGCATTTGATTCCATAAACGGGAACTATCTGAGTCAAGCTGTCAGCTTGGATTAAAGCCCAGGCTAGTGGTTTTTTCAAAGGGTATGCCATGATACTACTATCAGAATCAGTGTAGATCAGAATGTTTGTTTGCCAGATCAAATTCTAAGTGGTGTAGCATCCCACTTCGTGTTAATCTTTATCCTGATAACTTGAAAATGTTCTGTTCAATTGGAATTATGCCCACAGGTTTTACCACGTTGAAATATATGCCACCATTTTCTTACTAGGATATATTGACTATTGCTGTAAAGAATTTAGCACAAGATATACTTATGATATATAATGTTTCTATTTGACAGATATTCTGACAAATATAATTGACAAACGACAAACCAAACCTGCCCTGGGAAGCCTACTTATTCAGCTATTAGGAGGGAGTGATAGAATCTATTGCTAGATTCCTCAGGAAGAGGTTGCATTAAAAAACTAGACCATGTTTGCAGATCATCTGCCTCTTTTGTCATCTGGTTGGCCGGCTGGTAATAGCTACCTTTTAAATGTTATGAATTCAATCGTCTGATTCATGTTTCATGGCACCGAACGTGGTGGTTTCATCAAATTGACTTGCTTTGACAGATTAAAAATGCAGACACTTCAGCCCTTTGGAAGTGTGTGAGGTGAGAGAGGGTGTCTAACCTAGCTGCAGACATGCCTGCAGTTTATTTCTGTCTGAAAGTGGGAGGAGCATGTCTAAAAAAGAATTTGTCAGACTTGAGTTTTTGTAGCAGGACGCAAACCCTCAACTCGAAAGCCTGTGGGTGTCATTTTATAAACAATACCATAGAACACTGCACTTGAGAAAATTCTCAGAAGATTCAACTGCTAATTTTTCATCTTCCAGTCCTTGTCAAGAGTGCCTTTAAAACAACTAGTTATGAAAGCTACTGTCTAAGAAGCTACTAATGACGGTGCTCTGATTGCTTGCTATACTCCAATCTATGTTTAACATTTCTTTAAATCTGTTTCCTGCAGTGCTATTGTCACTTTAAAAAAATCCCATCATCAAATAAATTGAGAAAACACTGGATTATTTCAAACCAATTCACTTTAATACCTATTGAACTTCTAATGGATTTAATATGCTAATATAGTTTTTGAATCTACAGAAAATAGATTATAGTTTGATGCATTTTCCAAGATAATTTAACTTGAACTCATTTTCAATGGAGTAACTATTAATATATGGCATAATTAGTTTTCTAAAGAACAAAGGTTGGGAAACACTCCAGATATCAATATGTCCAGACTCAACTATCTGAATTTCCTCAAGAAATTACTTCCCTGCATTATGATATAATATTTTTTAATTTAAGTACATTTTTTTTGTTATGCTGTCGCAGTTGTTGTAGTTTTTTTTCCCATTGCCCTCTCTGCCCAGTACCAGCCTTCACTCAAGTAATCCCCTGCCCCCCTTAGTTCATGTCCATGGGTCATGCCTATGAGTTCTTTGACTTCTCCCTTTCCTATACTATTTTTAACATACCCCTGTCTATTTCGTTCCTACTAATTATGTTTCTTGATCTATGCAGCATTTCCCGCACTCTCCCCCTTCCCCCTCCCAGCTGATAACCCTCCAAATGATTTCCATATCTGATTCTGTTTCTGTTCTGGTTGTTTGCTTAGCTTGTTTTTGTTTCTATTTTTTAGATTCAATTGTTGACAATTGTGAGTTCATTATCATTTTAATGTTCACAGTTTTGATCTTCTTTTTCTTAAAAAAGTCCCTTTAACATTTCATGTAATAATGGCTTGGTGATGATGAACTCCTTTAGCTTTACCTTATCAGAGAAGCACTTTATCTGCCCTTCCATTCTAAATGATAGCTCTGCTGGATAGAGTAATCGGGATTGTAGGTCCTTGCTTTTCATCACTTTGAATACTTCTTGTCAGCCTCTTGTTGCCTGCAAACTTTCTTTTAAGAAATTCAGCTGACAGACTTATGGGAACTCTTTTGTAGGCAACTCTCTGCTTTTCTCCTGCTGTATGTGAGATTCTCTCTTTATCTTTAACCTTTGGCATGTTCATTATGATGTGTCTTGGTGTGGTCCTCTTTGGATCCAACTTGATTGGACCTCTCTGTGCTTCCTGGACTTTCATGTCTATTTCCTTTACCAAATTAGGGAATTTTTCTTTCATTATTTTTTCAAGTAAATTTCCAATTTCTTGCTCTTTCTTTTCTCCTTCTGGTACCCCTATGATATAAATGTTGGACCTCTTGAAGTTGTCCCAGAGGCTGCTTTTACTACCCTCAAATTTTTAGATTCTTTTTTCTTCTTGTTGTTCTGATTGTTTGTCTTTTTTTTCCTTATGTTTGAAATCACTGATTTGATTCTTGGCTTCATCCACTCTACTGTTGTTTCCCTTCAATTAGTGAATCCTTTGTTTCTGATTGGGTTTTTTTTTTAATGCTGCTGCAGACCTCAGTAAGTTCCTTGAGCATCCTTATAACTAGTGTTTTGAACTCAGCGGCTGATAGATTGCTCACCTCCATTTCATTTAGCTCTTTTTGTGGAGTTTTGATCTGTTCTTTCATTTGGGTCATGTTTCTTTGCTAATTTTGATAGCCACTCTGTGTTTATTTCTATGTCTTCGGTAGAGCTGCTTTGACTCTGTGTCTTGGTAGTGTGACCTAATGTAGTAGGTGTCCTATAGCGTCCAGTGGCACAGCCTCCCCTATCACCCAAGCTGGGTACTCGAGGTGCACCCTTCATGTGGGCTGAGTACACCCTCCTGTTATAGTTGAGCCTTGGTGGCTGTTGGCAGATCAATGGGAGGAATTTATCCAGGCCAGTCAGCTGCAAGGATTGGCTGGGACCATTGACCACCAACCTCTGTCATCTGTGGAGGATCAGCTGTGCAGGGGCAGGAAGACAGTGCTCTGATGTGGTCTGTGGCTGTCCACTGGGTGGACTGGCCCTAGAGTCTCCTGGGTTGTGCAGGCCAAGGGCAGCCTCCACCTGTGTTTTGTCCAGGGCCACCCTGAGTGAGCTATAAGCAATTTGAGATGGCTGCTACTTGTGCTAGGCTTGGAGATTCCCAAGGGAAGCCAAGCTTTGAAACTAATCTGGCTGTGCCAGTGACTGGCCTGGAGATCACTGAGGCCAGCTATTCATTGTTTAATAGGATTTAGGAAGTTATGAAACATGAGCCAAGACCAGCCATTCATACAGAAAAGCAGTTTGTGTGGGCCAGCAGGTTTGGTGGGGCAGTCTCTAGGGATCTCCAAGATGGGCCCAACAGTATTAGCCAGGTTGATGGAGTCTCAAATATAGCACCAGCCTACCAGTTCTGTGGCTGTACGAGGGGCGGGCTCAGAATAGGGACATGGCCTCTGCTCGCCCCAACACCAGATATCCTAGTCTCTCCCCTTATACTACTGGTGACTTTCAAGCTGCCACACCAGAGGGAGTAAGTCTGAGAGTCCATGTGTGGGTTCTTTAAGAGGAACTACTTGGGGCTCCAGAAGTTTCTTCCACCAACTTAATCCCTGCTGATTTTTGCAGTCAGAAGTTATGGGGACTTATCTACCTGGAACTGGAGCCCTGGGCTGGGGGTCCTGATGTGGGGCTGGGCCTGATGGCTCCTGAGATAGCTCTCCTGAATTTTTATCCACCAAACTTGGGTGAGAGGCCAGTCCATTCCACATCACACCCCTCCTACCAGTCGCAATGGATGTGGTTTCTTTAATTCCATAGTTGTCAGGCTTCCGTTCAGCTCTATTTCTGAATGTTCTGAGTAACAGTTGTTCTATATTTTAGTTGTAATTTTGATGTGGTTGTGTGAAGACAGGAGCCATGTCTGCCTATGCTGCCATCTTGACTGGAAGCTCTATGATATAACATTATATCCTTGCCTTTTCATAGTGAGTAAGAAAGATTTAAAATAACTTTTATTTTTTACCATAATTATAGCATCTAATACACATTAGATAAGCATATCATACATTCTTTCTAGAATTTATTGCCAGTTACAGATTATTTCTCCAGGTTTTTATTTTTTTAAATGGGCATTGAGATTTATAAAGACAGTGAGAGCTTATTTTTTCCCTTTGACTGCTAGGGGACTCAATCTCAAATGTGCTTTTATATAATAACCAACATGTTCTGGGATGTGGAGAATTTTTCTTTCTAAATGTTTTATGTTTTCTGTACTATAATTGGGTATCTTGACGTTTAGCTTTTATCATTATAACTGGGTTAATAAATTCTATGCCAATAAATGTGGTAAAGTATACAAAGTGTGAAGATTTAATTCAGATAAGTTATATAGACTACTTCAGCATCTCAGAAGTAGCAGCATGAAATATTAATGTTAATATTACTTCTCTTTTTAATGTTAATAGTACAGAGTGTAAAACATGAAAGGTTTCCTTCCTCCATTGTTTCTTGTTCTTCCATTCCTCAACAGGAAACATTTTTTTTTTTTTTACGGTTTCACTGTTTCAGTGCCAAACCTCTGGAAATACCAAAATAAATGTAACCATTCCTTCATTTATCAATTTTAAAAAGTATTTATCAACATTACAAAAAAGAATTTTATGTCACTCACATGGTCCTCTCTTTTCTTCTTCCTCTTCTCTATTCTGACAGTTATCATTAGTTCTTCCATTAGTTATATTTATGAAATGTAAAATAATGTACTTAAAAGTTTTATTTAAAAAATCTTTTATTGAAATACAGCATACACATAGGAAGTGCACAAATCAAAAGTGAACAGCTAGATAAGTTTTCACAAAGCAAATGCAGCTCAGATGAACATTAGAACAGTACCGGCATCCCTTAAGTCCCACACCTGTCTCTGCTGTTTTGATTTCTATCCTCATACATTGATTTTCAGTGTTTTTAAACTTTTAAAATGATTTTATTTATTTATTCTTAGACGGAGGGGAAAGGAGTGTGAAAGAGATGGAGAGAAACACCAATGTGGGAGAGAAACATTGATCAGCCTGCACCTCCACACCCTCAACGGGGAACGAGGCATGCACCCGGAATAGGAATTGAACTGGTGGCCTTTTACCTTGCAGAACGGCACTCAACCAACTGAGCCATGCCAGTAAGGGCATGTTTTTAAACTTTTTAATGAATGAATCATATACTTTTTATATTTAGCTTCTTTCAGTCAACATCATGCTTGTGAGATTTGCCTATTGTATTGCATGTAGCAGTAGTGCTTTTTTAAAAATTAATACAGTATGGTGTTAAATACCATAGTCTATTTTTTCATTCTACTGTTAAGGAATATCTGAGTTGTTCCCAGTCTTGTGCTAGTGTATACAGTGCTGTGATTGTCATCTTTGTGCAAGTGGTTTGAGTCAAATATTACAAATTTTTGTTGTGCATAAAACTAGGAATGGAATTGCTAGGTCATATGTAAAATATGTTTTCCAAAAGTGGCCTACCAAATTATACTTCCAACATTTGATAATGTCATCTTTTTAAGTGCAGAGTTTTTTTTCTTAATATGTCAACTTCACATCGTACCTTGGATATATTCTATAGAAATTGAGATTAGTAGCCCTCTACTTTCCTCCATAAGCCTCCAAGCTTATTGACTATATAGTTATCTTTATATTATAAAAGTATAACATTTATATATTTTCTCTAATTATAATTTAATTGTGTGCTTTCTCTGTACAGATAAGCTATAAAAATAAAAATCTAGGAGAGAGAGAAACATTGATTGGTTGCCGGCCATTCATGCCATGACCAGGATTGAACCCATAACCTAGAAAATAATTGCAGAAGAGCCAAGATGGCAGAGGAGTAAGTGAAAGCTACACTAACCTCCTCCTAGGACCAATCTGGAATTACAGCTAAATTATGGAGAAATCATCCTGAATACCCAATTGAACACAAGCTGGAGAGAAGCTTTATAACCAAGGACAGACAGAAGAAACCACTTCACTGCAACGTGACTGGTAGGCAATGTGGAGGAAGTGCAAGAGGACTGGCTGGGCTCCCACGGGCAGCAACTGAAGTTCTGGAATGATATTTCAGTGGCTGGGGGTTCCCCCCAAGAAATGGGGTCTAAACCCCAAGCTCAAAACACTGGAGCTGGGAAACGTACCCAGATAACATACAGCTGTGAAAAGCAGCGGGGTTTCTGTGTATCAGGGAGAGATGGGTGGAGACGCAGAGAGCCTCTTAAAGGGCTAATGGACAAAATTTAATTTGCAGTGACTTACTCTGGGCTCTGACAGAGGGAGGAGAGGGTGGACTAGAGATGCCTGAGGAGAGTCTGGGGCTGGTGGCTTTAGGGAGAGAACTGAAGGAACAGCTACCCAGATCCCTGTGCTGAGTCATTTCCCACACTGTAGAAGCCATCTTTCTCAGGCAGAGCACTTCTCTCCAACGGTATCAGCCCGAATGGAAGCAACAGACCTTCCCACAGGAATTACTCTGCCCCACCATTTGGTGCTTAAGCCATTCTGCTTAAGATCGGGAACAAGACAGGAATGTTTGCTTTCACCACTCTTATTCAACACAGTACTGGAAGTCCTAGCTACGGCAATCTGACAAGAATAAATAAAAGATACAAATTGGAGAGGATGAAGTAAAACTGTTTTTGCAGATGACATGATACTGTACATAGAGAACCCCAAAGATTCTACCAAGAAACTGCTAGAACTGATAAATGAATTCAGCAAAGTAGCAGGCACAAAATTAATATACAGAAATAAGTTGCATTTTTATATGCCAGTAATGAACTAACAGAAAGAGAAATGAAGAAAACAATCCTATTTACAATTGCTACAAAAAGAAGAAAATATCTAGGAACAAACCTAACCAAAGATGTAAAAGAGCTATACTTGGAAAATTATGAGACACTGAAGAAAGAAATTGAAGATACAAATAAGTGGAAGCGCATACCATGTTCATGAATAAGAAGAATTAACATCATTAAAATGTCCATACTACCCAAAGCAACCTATAGATTCAACACAATTCCTATCAAGATTCCAATGACATATTTCACAGAACTAGAACAAATCATATCAAAAATTTATATGAAATCACAAAAGGCCCTGCATAGCAACTGCAATCCTGAGAAAGAACAACAAAGTTGGAGGAATCACTCTACCTAATATCAAACTATACTACAAAGCCATAGTAATCAAAACAGCCTGGTAGTGGCATCAAAACAGACACATAGATCACTGGAACAGAATTCAGAGCCCCCAAATAAACTCACACCTTTATAGTCAATTAACATTTGACAGAGGAAGGAAGCACATACAATGGGCTAAAGATACTTTATTCAATCAATGGTGTTGGGGAAATTGGACAGATATGTGCAGAAAAATGAAACTAGACCACCTTCTTACATCACACACAAGAATAATTCAAAATGGATCAAAAACTTAAATGTTAGACCTGAAACCATACAAATCCTAGAAGAAAACATAGGCAGTAAAATCTCATACATTGCTCAAAGAAATTTTTTATTGGATATATCTCCCCAGGCAAGGGAAACAAAAGAAAAAATAAACAAAAGGGACTTCATTAAACTAAAAAGTTTTTGCATAGCAAAGGAAATATCAACAAAATAAAATATAACCCAGAGCATGAAAGAACATATTCACCAATATATCTGATAAAGTGTCAATGTCCAAAATTTATAAAGTACTTATAAAATTCAACGCCAAAAAATACCAACAGCCCAACTGAAAAGTGGGAAAAGGATGTGAATAGACACTCCCTTAAGAGGACATACAGATGGCCAATAGACATATGAAGGGATTCTCAATGTCACTAATCATGAGAGAAGTGCAAATTAAAACCACAAGGAGATACCACCTCACACCTGTCAGGATGGTTATCATCAATAAATCAACAAACAGTAAGTCCTGGCGAGGATGGGGAGAAAGGGGAACACTTTTGCACTATTAGTGGGAATTCAGACTGCAGCAGCCACTGTGGAAAGCATTGTGGAGATTCCTCAAAAAATTCAAAATGGATCTGCCTTTTGAGCCAGCGATCCCACTTCTGGGAATATATCTGAAGGAACCCAAAACACTATTTGGAAAGAATATAAACACCCCTATGTTCATTGCAGCATTATTTACAATTGCCAAGATATGGAAGCAGCCCAAGTGTCCATCAATAGACGGGTGTATAAAACAACTATGGGACATTTACACAATTGAATCCTACTTGGCTGTAAAAAAGAAGAAAAATTTACCATTTTCAACAGTATGAATGAACCTTGAGAATATTATGCTAAGTGAAATCAGCCAGTCAGAGAAAGAAAAATACTATGTGATTTCTCTCATATGTGGAACCTAATGAACAAACTAAACTAACAAGCAAAACAGAGACAGACTGACTCATAGATGGAGAGCAGATGTCAGCTAGTGGGCGGGGGGAGGTTAGGGAGTGGAGGGATTGAGCAAAAAAGAAAAAGGACTCATGGACATGGACAACAGTGTGGGGATTGCTAGGGAGATGAGAGGATAAGGGGATAAATGGTAATGAAAAAAAGTACAATTAAGATTAAATAAAACAAAAAACTTCTAATAAATGACAAATTCAAAATTATGATTTAATAAATATTCTTCATTACAAAATAATATAATGTGACGAAATCTCTAACGCAGGAGATGCAATTCTGTTTTTCAAATCTCTGCTACTCCATGGAAATATTGCAAGTATAAATGTCAAGTTCATTTACCAACAACTGCTCAAAAACATGACACATTTTACACTGCGTTTTCCTTTTTATTCCAGCTTTTGTATTCTTTAGGGTTTCTAATTGTCTTTCTTTATCTGGTTGACAAAATAATACTTATATCTCTACTTCATCATTAATTTTATCCAATGTATTCATTAATTGTTATAAGAAATCCACATTCTTGGGAAGATGTTATTCTCCAAGCCTTCTGATTTCGATGACCTGTTCTAATTTGGAAGAACTGGTCTCTACTACATAACTGCCATTCTGGGATATCTTTCCACTGCACTCTTAAATTAGATGTACTGTTTCTTGACTTTTACACTTTATTTTTCATTAGATTCTGTGTGTATATTTTGCTTAAGTATACTAAGTAGTTATTAATATATTTAGTATATTAAATAGTTATTTCTAAAAGCACAAGTTGAATATAAATTGTCTGAAATATTACATGCCTAAAAATGTCTTTATTTTGTGCTCACCCATGATTAATAGTTACAGGTTTAAAAGCATGCCTTCTTAGAACTTTGGAATCATCGAAAAAAATTTTTCTAAGACCTAGTGTTGATAAAATGTCCAATACCATGTTGACTCTCATTCCCTTATAGGTTATCTATTTTTATTTCTCATGAGAAGTTCTCAGGATCTTCTCTTTCTCAGAATGCCTAGCCTTTCAGTGAATGTTTCTATGTATTTCTTCAGTCTTCCTGGTCAGGGGTCAATGGACTCTTTACTCTGAAAACATTCTTTAATTTCAGGAATTTACATCAATCTTTCCCATTAAAATTTCTTCTCCCTTCTTCCCTATGCTCTCTCAATGTCTTTTTAGGTTGCTATTGTGTCTTTCCAATTGATCTTCTTGGTACATATTTTTTTCTCATCTGCCTTTATTTTGTCAACTTTTTCTTTTAATGAATATTTATTTTAGTAGTCATATTTTAAGAATTCTGTATATTTCTATTTTGCCCCTTTACCATCATAGCTGTCTTGTTTTATGTATGTGAGTGACACATTTTTCAATGTTTTGGGTGCTGCTAATTAGAATTTTACAGATGTACCTTTTGTTCCCAAATCACCTCTTCTTTCTTCGGGTCAGTTGTCAGTCCTCACATGTCAGCTGTCATCAGCTTATACTTATTAGAATAAGTATACTTCTTTATAGTTCTTCTATTATACTTCTTTATAGTTCTTATAAAGAACTAGGTTGCTTAATACAAATAACTAGATGAGTTATACAGATATGTTTTCTCAACCAACCTCTCCTCTGAATGACAGGGCATGACACCTGGCCAGCTTTATGGGAAGGCTTGTGCTGACAGACAGCAAGGCAAGCAGGCGTGGTACACCTGCCTCCTCCTCACTAACTCCACGCCTAAACGGGCAGGGCTTCTACTCTGGGGGTCATCATCTCTGCAATCCATGAGCTTCTTCAGAGGTTGGTTTTCTAGTCGTAGATTAGGGAACAATAGTATAATTAAGGTGATGATAAGGGAGGCAGGTTGACTTTTCAGCTGCTGTAGCCTCCAAAAAATGACCTTGTTTTCTATCCTCTTCTGCCTGATCTCCCAAACCAACACAAGGCTGGAGCCTGCCAGTGGCTCCATTCCCAGGAAGCATCACCCCCTCCCCTTTCTCTCTGCTCTCTTTGGACTGTAATGTCTGCTTTGGTTTGTCCACTTTCCATCTTTCAGAAATTTCTGAAAATCTCTGTTGTCTTGAAATTCACCCCTCCCATTTTTAGAACTGCCTTTTTTTTTTTTTAATATTCATGGTGACATTTGGGTTGTAACCAAGGAAAACGTTTTTGGACAGTGTGCCCCTAATCTTTATACAACTTTTAACATTTTGGGGGCACATATTTAAAACAAATAAATATCCCCTACATTAAAATATCATTAGGAATTAATACCCTGGGAAACTGTCTTGATCTGAGACTGTATAAATGAATCTTCACAGCATATGTACCAAATTACCAACAAACCATTTAGAAAACAAAGGCAAAAAAATAAACTTATTTTTGATACGCAGTAGGTCACTTAGAATGGGAAAGACTCAAGCAATTTAATCAGAAACTCTGTGGAATCCTAGGTTTTCCCCAGATTGAATTTAATTAGGAATTTTGTCATGCAGAATTTAACAAGTTTGTCCTTCAGCCTCCAAGCTCTTGGTGCTGTTCCTGGCTGCCTGCCAGGGTCTTCCCCCAGACTGCTCTGAGCAGCTTCCAGAGGAGGAGGGGAAGGAGGAGGGCATGGAACACCCCTCTTGTTAAATGGGAAATTGGGAAATTAGCAGGTGTTAGGGATGCTGAAACTCCTTGAAAATGTCCTAGGGCTTCCTCATGTGATATGAAAACCTGAAAGAATATTTTCAAAAATCAAGAGCTCTGGTAAAAGGAAGGGAGTTACTTGAAACATTCGAAATCCACAGGGAACATGTGAGATTGATTAATCCAGGAGATCTTTAGAAATTAACACTACCCATTCAACATGGCATTTTCTTTGCACCAAAGAAATTCTATGAACTTGCTTGTGACATAATAATAAGTAAGGGATGCATACTAACTTCCAGGAATTCATGGTCTCATGGTTGTATACAGATAGACAGAGAGTCACCATCTCATTTAGAAAGCATAATGAAAAACATCTGCACAGGTTTTATGACTGAATAGAGCAGAGGTACCTATTCAGTGGCATGTTTGTGAAAGATTAACAACTGACTTTCAGAGGTTTAGGGGGAAGCCCTGATTTATAGCATTTGCCAATCTCCATGGTGTAAATACTAACACCATAGCCAATTTCAAGCTATAACATGATGTCACTGAATGTGGAATTGCTAAGAGATGTGCAGTAGCACATCATTATACAGTATTTCCATAATGCTGATACACCAGACCTCAGCAGTATAGATAATCAAGTGGCTAAAGTAAAAATTGATAATTAGGAAATAAGGAATTTTGAGTATTACCTTTGTTTTAATATAATTTTTAAAACAAATAATTGTAAGTTTACATACAATAGTGTTTAATAATACATGTGTTTAACAATTGGCTCATAAAACTTTTGAAAATTTAACTCTTGGCTCCTTTAAGCCAGTACTAGCTGGCTCCAGCATGCAACTAACCCTAACTGGCAGCTGGGGTGACAGACTTCTCATAGGATATGAAAGCAGTTGGAATCCGTTACTTTGTCAGTCTATTCCATTTAGAATTGAGAAGGGAAAGGTAATAAAAGAAGGAAGGAGGGCATAAGGAGAAGAGCAGATAATGCCTGGAGAAACTGTGTGTTCTACACAGCCCAAGCGGCACACCTCTATAATCCTGCTCTTTAACTATGCTCTCTTCAATTATTTTTTAAGTCCTCACCCAAGGACATTTTTCCTTACTTTTTAGAGAAAGAGAAAGGGAGAGAAACATCGATATGAGAGAGAAGCATCTACTGGTTGTCTCCCATAGGGCTTGAACCACAACCTAGGTAGGTGCCCTGACTGGGAATCGAACCTACAACCATTTGGTTACCAAACGATGCTCCAACCAGCTAAGCCACACTGGCCAGGGTTAACCATACTCTCTTTAAACAAGCACCTTCTGCTTAGGCAGGAGGGGATTGGAGGAGCTCTTAGCTCCTGGAACATTAAGGACAAGAAATAAAATCACAAGAAAATAAAACATTCCATCCCTGTCTCGATATTCCTTCTAGTTTATGCTGATGTGGGCGGCCAAGAGTACCAGGGTGGAGAGCAGTAGATCAGTGGGACACTAACAAAATGATCCAATGGAAATTCTAAATTAGCAGTGTGCTCATAATACGGAGTCAGGGGACCAAGGTTAGCTGGGCAGTCCTGGTGTTCATGCAATGCAAGAGGCTCACGAGTCCGCAAGTGGTTGAGTCAGTTGTCATTTTTAAACTCTATCTTAAAAACTCATCAAAATGTGCCCGGCTGGTGTAGCTCAGTGGATTGAGCGCGGGCTGGGAACTAGAGGGTCCCGGTTCGATTCCCAGTCGGGGCACATGCCTGGGTTGCGGGCCAGGTCCCCAGTGAGGGCCACGTGAGAGGCAACCGTACATTGCTCTTTCTCCCTCCCTTCTCCTCTCTCTGAAAATAAATAAATAAAAATCTTTAAAAAAAAAAAAAACAAACTCATCAAAATGTGTACACTCAAATGTGTTATAACCTTTTTCTGGCTTCTTTTGATGGCAACTAACAGAGAACCTGGTGTGAATTAGTTTAATTGTTGGGGGGAATGGTTAGCTACTCTAACTGAAGAAGTCTAGCGGTAGAGCCCAGAACCCACTTAAGGCAGTTCCTGTCCAGAGGCTCAAGGGGTGACACCAGGACCTGGTGTCGCTTTCTTTTGGTTCCATTTCCATTTTCAGATGGGGTCTGCCTTGGAAGTCACAGGAAGGCTAATCTGCTCTATGTCTCCCTCCAGCAGCTGAATAAGATTCCTGGGCTTGCCTCTGGTTGAAGCAAGTGCTAAGGTCCAGTGTGGCATCACTACGAACCCCCAAATGTATCTGCACGGTAGAATCACCTGGGGAATTTTTCAAAATTCCAAAGCATACATCACACCTCCAATCAACTTAGTCACGAGCTCTGGGATTGACACAGGTATCATCATTTTCTTAAACTCCCAAGGTGATTCCAATACAGAGACAATTTAGAAGCCCCTGAATTAGGAGCTCGTAAGAACAAGTTTTAGAATCTCCTCCTAGTTTACTAATGAAGTTAAGTTGGGTTAATTTCCTTAATGTCTACCTCAAAATCTTTCTTCCTATGCTTCCCTGCCTGTACGACAGGGGCCTTCCTCTTGCTGGCCCAGGCTGCATCCCTCTGCAGCCTCCCTCCACAGTGTGTCCTTATCCCCGTCACCCTGCCCTGCATCGCTCTAGGAACCATACCCTCCTCTGGCATGCATCTTCCAGTCACCTCTCTCTGCTGGCTCCTTCCTCAAGGCCTAAAAAATAATGCTCGGATCTCTCCTATCCCATAATGCCCTTCCCTATTCCCTGTGGCCCAGTCTCCACCCGGCCAGAGGCTAATACCCAGCTGTAGCCTCACCTTCGCTGTCCACCTTAGTTGCCTCATGGCCTCTGGGTATGCCTAAAACCCTTCTAATCTGGTCGTGGACATCGCTACCCTGCCGGAACTGTTCTCTCAAAGGTCAGCAATGACCCACTTACAAAACCAAGTGGCTGTTTCTTTCCCACTCTGTTTCTTACTGAAGGCTGTGCTCTTTCCCCCGGTTGAAATACCATCTTTGCTTTGCTTTTTGGATATTAGGGCCTTTGAGAACATGTCAGGGTTTGTGCGTACTAAACACAACTCTCAGGAAATATGGTATCAGGACATTTTATGAGGAAAACACAATAAGGCAACCATTTAAAACACAAAAACATTAAAGATTTTCAGAACTTGTACTTGATCAGAGCAGAAATTTGGAAACAAGCCAGGCGGAAATGGTAACTATGGTAATCCACACAACGGGATACTAGAGAGACAGTAACATTTCCTGTGAGAAGTGTGTGTTGACATGCACACAGGGGTATAATTTTAAGAGGAAGATGTAGGGCAAGCATAAGTATTATGTATGTAGTCTAACTTCAACTCTAATTAGACAGCACATGTAATAAGTTGTAAATCAACTTGTTTCTGCCACCTCCTCCACACAGTGCTTTCCACTAGAACCCTGGCAATATATCCTTAGTGACATTAGGTTTTACTTTTTCTCCTAATTCATCTTTGTTTTAAAATTGCACAGAAACTTTTCTTAGTACAAATTTTAATTATTGTGCTTTGTCATATATTCATCTATTTAATAATGTAATATGATTTAGTAATAAGGAGATTTTCCCCATTTTCTAATAGCCCAAGAAGCTTTGTCTGAATTTGGGTGGTGACCAACGACTAAGAAATATGAAACCACTTTGATTTTATTGCTTTTGTGAAGGCAGGGTCAGAGTTCCTCTTTGCATTTGAAAGCTGAAGTAACATCCTTCAAGAAGGTAAATGTAATAAACATCTGAGGCAGTTTGGCGATATGTGTGGCATTGGAACTTTAATAATGCAACTAGAAAAGAAATTCTACCCCAAATATTTTCTTCTGTAGGTTTAATAAGGTAAAGATTATTAATTTTTAGTTTTAAATATAATTCTCAGGTATATGGGCACAATAATGCCAACAGACTATGTGAAAAAGAGAAGAAGGACCTGCACATTGACTGTTCCCTTACAGTCCTAGAAAGTACCAGAATACCAAATTTCACTGTCTCTTACATCATGAGAAAACTACCAAATATATATTTCTGCTAGAATAAAGTGACTTTACTAAAGTAAAAAAATTCAAATCAAACACAATAGGAAATTAAAATTAAACTATCTTCTAATAGCCAACGCAAGCATAAAACCATATGTCTTCACAAATGATTTTTAAATTATAGATGAGGAACCTGAGATTCCGTGAGGAGGTGCAGTTCTTTTTTTCTGCCTCACAGGTAAACGCAGATGAGCTGAGACAGGATCAGACGTTTCACTTCCAAGTCAGTTCTATTTCCCCCAAACCATACAGAATGGCAAAGGATTAGTGGTGATTACATTGGTTGACTTCTCTAATATTCTAGATAGGTGTGTCTATGGTTCCCATCTCCCTCTCCTACTCTAGAAAAAGCGGTGGCTAAAAGTGAAACATTGGGTCTCATTTTCCCAAAGTGTACAGGTTAACACGTTAGAATGCCTGTCCAGGATCGCCTCTTTTCCCGGTAATAAACCAGCTTTTCCTTCCTGATCAGCCACCGTCATAGCAGAAGCACATGACCTCTTGTTCATAGAAGGTTATATGAGGGATAGCCAAATATTCCATCAGAAAGATGGGTTCTTCTTGGAAGCAGGTAAAGTACTTCTAACATGCAATGTCAACCCAGAAGATGGGGGAGAAATAAACCTGCAACTATGATAAGTCTGGCCAGTTTTACAAAAGAAAAACTTGAGACCACTAGGAGTAACATGGTCCCAGCCACTGTTCAGTGTGTTACCTGCCCTGAGAGCACAGCAAGAAATCCATCTCAGTGACCAGCATCAGCACTTGTGGGAGAACACCAAGACCTGCCTGGGATCCAGTCACAGAATCCACCTATTCAATTGGGTCTCTCTAGTTGTGAGACAAATATGCCCTGTGCCCTAGCCACAGATCGAACTCCAACAAAAGAAGACAATCTTATTCTGTGAAGCAGCTTTTAAGTGCCTGGTATGTTTAAAAGCTTATAGGCTGGAATGATAAATAAACTAGCTTTGATGGGATGGAATTAAGAAGTAAAGGCAACAGAGAATGGATATGTTTTCAGGTAAGATTTGAAAAGGGACAGAAAGTTAATGAGGTGGAGAGACAGTCAAGCTGTTCAGATGGCAGGATCTGACAGAGGAGGCCAGCAGGGTTAGCGGAAGAAATGAGGATGGGAGGTGGGAGAAATGAGGTCCAGCTTAGAGAGAGCATTCTCAAGCTAGATGATAATCAATTCTGAATCATATCACGGAGTGGATGAGGAGCCATTAGAGCACAATGCTGGAGGAGCTGTGCGACTAGACACAGACAGATGGCCAAATGCAGAGGGACCTACGCAGAAAGTCTGAGGTTACCAGGAGAGGAGCAATCATGTTCAGAATCATTGAGTTCAATGCCTGATACAAAATTCTTTGGATTAGAAGAATGTTGCAGAAGGGAAAAGATAGGAAATACCTTTCCTTTTCCATTAAGACAAAAAAATTCAAATGCATTCTTGAAGTTGATTGAGACTACACACAGAAAGTGAATTTCTGAATAGAAAAAATGTTAAACATGAGATGCGCATCAAAGTGTAAAGGGATTCAGAGGTCACCTGAATAATCCTTTGAAAGGTTATCAGACACATTGTGAGGTTTTTCCTGTTGGGGAGAATTAAGATTAAGATTGCTGGCTGTCTAAGATAGTCGAGTTTCGGTTCTCTCGGGAGACAAATACTAGATTAATGTCTGACCTTCCCTTTCAAGCACACTGATTCCATGATCGGGGGGAGTGTAAGGAGCAAAGACTGTGAGGAAGAGCATGTGGGTGTGATCAGAACAAAGCCCTTTAAACTTGCTCAGTGCCAGTGGACAAGCGATGCCCCTCAATGTCCAGGCAGCAAAAGAAGAAGGAAGGATGTAAAGGTTGGGAGGAGAGATCCAGGAGAAAGAGAGGCAGAGAGAAAGAAGGAACACACAGCGTAAAGCTGATGGATATCCGCCGCAAGGGCTCGCTCAGGTACCCCGTTGGGATGCAGGTCACCAGGGCCGCCAGGAGGAAGCTGATGGAGGAGGGCAGGGCGAGTTAACTCTATTCTCGGCCATATGTGTGTTTGGAGAGAGACAGGAAGAGAAGGCAAGTAGAAGATACAATGATGGCGAGGCCAGCTATAATGAACACTTTTGAAATCCACACTAAGATGAAGACAGAAATCTTTGGAAATGAATTTTGAGTTGGTAGAGAGAAGACAGAGAGATAAAGTGAATGGAGACAAAACCCCAAAGGTTACCAGAGCGTGGTCCCTGTGGAACGTGAGTAAATATTTATTGGCCAATGTTGACTTTGGCAGACAGAATAAAGCTTGTGAAAGGAAAATGCCATTGTCGGTGGGGCGTGAAAGTTCTGATCTTTAAAGTAAAAACAGCGGCACCTGAGGAAAAAGTAGAGTAACACCTGTAGAAAAAGATCCTTTGCATATGAAGTCAACCAATCTCAAGGAAAAAGAGATGACACCCTCATGACAAGAGAAAGAGACAGCAGCCTATAAAAACCAAGAAAATATATTCCCTTCTTGAAGAACACATTCACTTCTCCTGAGGCCCTGTAGCCCCTCTCACAGGTAAGCAGCTGTGAAGGTATGTGCTGCGGAGTCTGGCTTTACTTGCTCAAGAAAATTCCTTTGTCAGAGGTGGCTGGAAAGCTGAGAAAATGTTACTTTTGGATTTGGCTCCAAGGCTAGGTAATCAGTAGACAGCCTGGCTCTGGGGGAGGGGAGCAAGAGCGGAGGCAGAAGACAGCATTGCTTCTCTAGACTTCCATATCAGAAGGTAAAAGAATACTTTTGACAGTCAGCTCTGTTGGTGGCCCAAAGTTCCTGTCCTAACAGCAGGGACAGGCCTTGTGGGGAAAGGTTATTTTCTGGTTCTTGTTTTACCTTGGTGGGGGGCTGGTAAGTCGGACATAAGGAAACAGTTGCTTGAAAACTTAGTAAGAAAAAAAGACTCGCTTCCCAAGTCTGAGAAGTTCACCTAAAATATGTCCTGCCATATTACTGGGGGTGATGTTTCCATGTGGGATGATCAGAGAATCTGTCTATAAAATATAAGTTTTACAGATCTTTTAAAATTATTATTTAATAAACAAATTTATTTATTTATTAAAATATAGTGATTTTGAAATGCTGCTTTCCCATGTACCCAACCCAGGATTCTAGTACTCAATAAGAGTTGTTAAATAGACAGTGGATGAATAAAGAAACCTAAAAAAACAAGTAAAATAAGAACGTGTGTAGAAAACAGTTTCCCTTTAATTACATCCTTTTTCCTTAAGAGCATTAAAAGGATACTGTAATTGCCATACTGCTTTTTCTGATGGGTGACATCAGCCACAAATAGCACAGTAGTCTCAGACTCATGAAGCAAATCTTTCCCCACTTCTAAGACCTTGGAAAGTTTCTAGGCACAAGGGGTCTCACAAAGAACTTAAAGCACTGTCTAAGAGCTCACAGAAAATTCAAGTCCTATCACTTTCAGCAACACCAATCCAATTCACATCAACGGACAGTTACTGAGCACTTACTATGTGCAGGGCACGGGGCAAATATCTGGAGGAGGTGTTTTCGGTGCAGTCCTCATGGTATAAAGAAGTGTGTGTGTCTGGGGGTGAGGGTGAGGGTGTGGGAAGTGTGTGGGTAGGAAGAATGGGACAGACATCTCCCCTAAGTGCATAGCCACACAACCCTCTCCCCATCTGCCCAAAAGTGGACATTTAAGATTGTGATTATTTCACATATATTTCTTGGTTTCAGTATTACAGCCTAAGAAAAATAGCACGACAGGTAGGGGTGAAGTGCAGGAACTCATGAATCCATTTTAGAACAACAGGTAGCTCTGGTGGGGCTTGAACTTTGTTGGACAGGGGATGGCAAGGTAAAGCATTCCATTACTCAGGTGCATTCCTGGCCAATATTTGAATAACCAGTCAAGCACACAGAGGAGCCAAATTACAGCAAATTGATTCCATATAGAGATTTTATTTTAGTCATCAACTGGCAGTCTTCAGCCAAATACCAAATAGAAAAGAGCAGATATAAAGATTATGAAAAAAGTGAAATACCAACTACAAAGAAGGTATTGATACTTTCCTCATTGATCTATTACGTTTTTAACAATTATCTTAGTAAACATTTAAATCTCCTTTCACTGCATGAGATCGATGCTTCCATAAGACTGAAGAAACTGGAAAAAGCTTTAAAATATTTTTAAGAACTAAAAATTGCTTGGGTTCATGCTCATTCTAATATGTAGGATTTATAAAAAGATTTCTGATATGCATGAATAGAAAATATAGATTGTTTCATGATTATAATGTGAGACAAGGATCCACTTCTCAACATCAAGGTAAGTAAATGCTACAATCAGATAAGAACTTTTTAGAATAAGAGAGCTTTAAAAGTCTTAGCCAAAACCATCACAGAAAGAATAATCTTTTAATAGCAATTCATAAACAGAAATTATACATGTGTACCAACTGCAGAGGGTAAAGTCAAAACAGTATTTCCTACCCAATGCTAGCAGCCTAAATTTAAAATAGACTGTTTTTCCTATTTCAGCCCCCACAAAATAAATACCTTTTAAAGGACTGGCTCTGCTATCTAAGCAACTCGCAAATGCATTCGGTAAGTCGGGCTATGGTATTTATTCTCTTTCCTGTTATTGACTCAAGATCTATTTCTCACTATTTGCTTTGTGTTCATTCTTCTGCCAAATAAAATATTAATTGCATTTTTAGCTGCACTGCTGGTGATCAGAGAACTCTGATATGTCAAGCTAAACTGATAGAAATAGCATCCATTAACATATTTATAGGTTCAGAGCTTCTAGCGCATAATTACACCCATTAATTACTTGACAGTGCTGTATATTACAGGCTAAAAAAAAGGCATTTTCAGCTACACACTTTTACCCAGAGTAAAGTTTTTTTTTTTTTAATAATAAATCCTCTCTAAGGAAAATTCTATCTAAAGGAAATATGGCAAGAGGGCTGGCTCACAGAGCTACACCTACCTAAGGCTAGCTTTTTAAAGCGACCGTTCACTAACTTTGGAATAGAATGCACACAAAGTAAATGAAATGCCATAGAGAGAGTGATTTCCAAGAAAAAATACTTCAAATATTAGACAGATTTAATGAATATTTTAGAGTTCTAAGAGAAGCAATCTCAAACAAGTAATTCTTGATGATAAGTCACAGAACAATTATTTTTACTTTCAAATAAACTTCAAATATCACCGAGGACCAAAGCATTTCAAATTACCTACATTTCTGAATGTGCAATTCTAACACATAAAAGAAAATTGAAGCCATCGTGGGAAAAAGCCCATGAGATGTTGGACATTAACAGAATAAACAATAATTCCGTGGGTCCCCAGCTGCACGGAGTGCATGCATCATGACAAGGACAGTGACACACTTGCCACCTCTTGACCAGTTAATCAGCGAGCAAAACGATGGTTTCCCGTAATAACTTCAGCACCGGACCCAAACACATCTTCTTTTCAGCAGTGAATTAAGTCGTTAAGAAAAACAACAACAACAAAAAAACAACATACAAGCCGGCTTCATGATTTCAGTGTGAACACAACCAGGATGTGAGGACAGAAAGCAAAGCCGAGTCTACCTGTACATCTGTATCTATACACATTTCACTGAGTTCTTTGTTGCCTGATAGTAAATTGAAGAGAGAGTCATATTTGAAAGTAAAAACCATTAAACTGTGTTTATAGGCTACCGCAATAGACTCGGTGAGGGAATTAAGAAGAAAAGCACGGTACCTTTAGTAAGTCGCCTCAGAATTTGACAACGGCATTTAAAAGAGACAGCTATCATTCTTGCTCCCTGCTTTCTGTGGCAAAGTGTACTCAGGGCTCTGCTCTGGTGGCTGCGGCAGCAGCATATGAATTCCTTGCGCACATACCAGGAGAAAGGTAGTCCCAGTGGGGAGTGACAAAGCTTAATTCCTCTTGGCTGATGCAGAGGTCCGCCACATGTCATCTGGCAGAGCTGTGTCATTCACTACTACTACCACCCCTGCCCGCCACAGCCTCCTCCCCCTGCACAATCACAATGGCTTAGAAAGTAAGGCTGTCTCGATAGCAACAAAGCACCAAATTGTAGAAAGCAGGGACAACGCTGGGAGAGGAGCCATTCCATAAATCTAAGACTAAGCACTGAGCGATCCATTCAGGTTTAGGCAAAGGGCTATGTATTCCAGCCAATTCAGCCACCCCCACCCCCTTCTCAGCATCAAGTTCGTCTGCGTGCTTTAGGAGTCTCATTTAACTGGAAATGCAAGTGAAATGCATGCCCTCTTACTTTAGGAAGAAATGTGTGCATCCTATACTATGTTCTTTTAATAACCAAAAAGGAAGGCAAAGGAAGGAGGCAGTTTATTTTGGAGATTCAGTAGAGAATACTATTTTTACCTATATGAAGGGAGAAGCCTTATGATAGTGTCAGAAAGGCAGACAGCTGTGGTACTTTACAAATTTAGGAGGGTCAAGGCAGTCTAGGTTTAGAGATGGAAGGGAAAGGGCTCAGGCAAGGCAACTCACAGGGCAGAAGGAGTCCCGGCCCCTTTAATCACCCTTTCCAAAAAAAGGACTTCGCTGGATAGCAACACGGTCAAGACTACTTCTAAAGATACTGGGAACAATAGCAAACAAGGCCAAGTATTTCTATTTTTAATGCGCCTCATTATTCTATTTCCCCAAACAACCCTCCCCCAAACCATTCTTCCCATTATGCAAATAAAAGTCTTGTGACACAGCAACTGTTTGTGCGTATCTGCTCCAGTGTAGAGCAAATTAACAAACCCTTCACAACCCATTCACGAACTGACAAGAAGGTGGAGCACATTTCTTCATCTGCCAGTGCCTGTCCACTCACTACCCGGTCAATACTAACTAACACTAGGTATGAGATTTTCATCAAAACCCAGGAATCTCCCACCGGACTTTACAGGAGCATTCGGAAAACCAAACCAAAAAAATATACAATTGGTCAGGAACCTTAAAAAAATCAATTAGTCAAAAAAGAAAAGCCATACCACTGTCCAAACTATTTGATTAATATTTCTAGGACTATGTGAATTATTCATACAGTCTTATCCACTACTTTGAGGCTGTACAAAAACCTTTCAAGCTGGCTTCTAAAATAACTTCCAGTATTCCAAATTTAGTGATAGATCTTTCTCCTTTTCATTCATAGATTCCACATTAAGTCAAACAATTTCAATGCACTGGTATTGAAATGCATATGCATTCTATTTTGGGTGTAATGGAAAAATAATTTCTGTGTGAAAAATAGCCAAGCATCATGAGCATCTACTTTAAAGGTTTTTGAAAGGAACAGAATTCTCTTACCAAGAATGGTCTAGCTACAGCAGTCAGCCATCACTAATCAATAGAAAAGTAAATTAAATGGATTGCATTGCAGAATCAAATTTTTATAATTATTTCAATTAGCCTTAATCTGTTTTAAATTTCAGTCCATCCCATTTCTGTCCCTATTAGGTCATCCCTGTAATATTTTAGTCCCCTTGATATTTTATGCTCTAAAAGAAAATGCACCTTACTGCTGGAGAATTGGTTTATTAGATAAAGTAAGATAAACATTTATGGTTAGCTCTTTAAAAGATCTTTTCCTCAATTTAACATCTTTCTTCAAATCCAGGCACTCAGAATACGCAGCTGTCAAATAGCATTAGTAAAATCTTGCCCGTGAAACATCACCACTCCAGCCCATTATATTAATGTCTATTCAAATAAAACTCAAAATCATACAGAAATCTCTTGCCCCTATGCTATTATGCCTACTCAGATCTAATTTGCTTCTTCCTTAGGGCTAAAATGATCAAATATTTCCCACTTGACTAGAACACTCAATTTTTTAAAGATTGTCACCTGGTCCGAAGAAAGATTTTTGGATCTACTAAGATGTCCTATATTTCTGGCAGGAGAAAAAAACTCACCCCAGAGCCCTTTGAAAGGTTCCTGGGGGCTCAAATTAAGGGATTTTTTTTTTTTTTTTATCATTGGATATTGTGGCTGCCAATCCATATATATCCTATTAGCCAGTTCAGGCTCAGCTCCAGGAATCTTATAGAAATAGAGCCATCCCGAAGTAACCCTTTTCCAGGAAGTGGGGGCATCTGCCATGTGTTCCCACTGTCCCTCATTTTTGGCCTCAGAGACTTCCCTGGGAGGGATTCCCAGCTCAGTTCCACCCTCAGCCCTTCCTCCTCCCTTCACCTAATTCAACCCTAGCCTTGGATGCTGGCAAAATGCCTTCCAGAAGAGCAACGCTTTCTATCTCAAAACTTACTAACCTATAGGACAAAGGTCCCAACCTGCCAAGGCAACTGGTAGAACTGGACCACAGTCCCTTAACATAAGCCACCACTGGGCAGAGGGACCTTCATTTCTCAGCCACCAGATTGCTATAAGCAAGCGTCCTGGGCCTCTATAATCAACCACGTTAAGTATGGTGGCTCAGCCACGTGGATAACTCAAACCTTACGACATGTTCTTTGAGAGTCACCAAGTGGAGACTACGGAGATATAAAGCAGTCCGATGGTACAAAATATACATCTGATTAAGCTCTAAAGTGACTGATCTGGAGAAAGCTAGTTCATGGGGTTTGTTTTTCTTTTTTTAAACTCAATATATGAACACATGGACTTGCTAGATTCAGGGCTGATTATTCTCTTAAAATGGTGATTCACATTTCAAGATTTCTTGAAAATAATAGTTTTCTGAAGGTACAACACAAATATATTATGTTCATATAGAATTTAATGAATTACAAAGCACTTTCACACATAATGTACCACTGGGGACACTCTGTTACAGGTTTTTGTTCAGATAAAGACTCTGGTTCTAGAGAGAGCATTTTCCATTGAAGTCACTCAGCTACTGAAAGGTAAAGAACAGGAAAAAATCCAAGGCTTCTCACCCTGAATGAATATTCTTTCTACTCTTTGCTTTTTTCCACTGTGTCTCTTTTCCATCCATAGAAAACATTATCCAGATCACACACATACAAATTCCATTAACCATGAACTTTTAAGGGCAGGTACATGCCCCTTTGAAGCACAGCTAATGTGCCCAGAACCACGGTGACTAGAAAGAACCAGAAACAGGAGGCATTTAGGTCAGGTGCTGCCAGGTACCAGGTTGTTACGCACCAAGTTTTTGCCACAGTAGTCCATTCTGAATGGACAGCTTGTCCATCCTGACAAGTTGGTGTCTCTGTCATGCTTGTTTTAATACTTTCAATATCACTATCAGTGACAATATGATACTAATTTCATCACAGGATGGGGGCTGGGAATGTAGATCAAAAAATCCCTTCAGACTGGCTCAAGGATTCCAATATATTTGCAAAACTATTCCACAGTGCCACTAGTAGGTGGGAACAACCCTCTTCCATGTAGGGTAAATACATAGAAATTACCCTATTTTGCTAATTTTTCTCATGTCTTAATTTTCCTCCATTGTATCCATTCTTCTACATAATATCTCCACCCCCAAAATAAACACTGCTGTTCACCAGTTCTTCTGGTTCTTCACTAGAAAGAATGATCATAAACCACAAATTCCCTGCCATATACCTACACCTGGGGAATTTATTTTTAAAATATTTTAAAGAAGTACTTCCATATTAAATATTCCACCATTTTATATCATTAGAACCGATCCAATTAAAGTACTCAAATAATTTGTACCTTTATCCTCATTTCAACTGGTTTTGTAAATGTTACAAAA
The DNA here is from genome assembly GCA_004026765.1 of Micronycteris hirsuta. Classification (NCBI taxonomy): domain Eukaryota; kingdom Metazoa; phylum Chordata; class Mammalia; order Chiroptera; family Phyllostomidae; genus Micronycteris; species Micronycteris hirsuta. The sequence continues at coordinate 49,186 of PVJI01006181.1, forward strand.
TACACTTGACATGTCCTGTTTGTTTCTTTTTTTAAATTTAAATATTACCTTTCTTTTTCTTTGGACATAGTTGATTCAAATGCTTAAATGTTTGGGTCTTTCTTTAAACAGCACAAAACATCCTGAACAGTATTAAATATACTGATTTCCCCCTCATAGTCAATAACTACTAGGCATATCCCAAGTCTTTGGGGTGTTTTAGAATACAATGTTCATGGAGATCTTAAAATGTGACCAGCAACCCTTTTTGACTCTTTATGGACAATTTCATTGATTTATCTATCCTTAGGTTCAAATAATCAGCCAAATTAGTGTCCTTTTCAAAGATGCTGAAAGCAACTATAAGCCTCGGACATGTTATAATGCTTGTGGGCCCTGTCTGCCACTTAATTCATGGAGTGTGTCAACGTGAGCCCAGACATCAGGATCCGGCTCCAAACAGAACCTGTCACCACCAAGTTGCAGCTAAGGACTTCTAGGAGAAGCAGGAAGTGCAAGACCTAATTTACTAACAGAAGTTCTCAGGGTGTGGAGATTTGGTGTAATTGTCCAAGACAGGATTTATTAGGCATTTTCTACAAATATTTTATGAGAGAACATTTTTGTAGATGTAATGATGCCCTCTAGGGAGTGTCATTAGGACATACACTTGCAAATCTGGGGTGATTAAAAAGCACTTAGTGGCTCTGGGCCTCTCGGTGCAGCGACTAGAAAGGGTGGGGATGACGCACACTCCATGCGTAACTGGCTTGGCTTATCTGGTAGAGGCCTAACGCCCTTCACCGTGCCCAGGGAAGACGGTTGTCTCCACTTCACATCAGAAGGCCAGGAAAGCTCCCACAAAGGTAAGGACCTTAGGAATTTCTCAGCTAAGAGCATCTGGTGGGAAATGTTAAGGAATGGGATACATAGAAAATGAGAAATGCAGGGCAAGAAGAAGTTTTCCAGAAAACATCCCCCTAAATTAAATCCAGGTTAAATCCAAGTATTTAATGAGGCATAAAGTACAGAAAAGTTGGCACCATGGCCAAAAGCCCAGGCTTTAGATTAAAATTGATTGACTATGAATGCTGTTTTCACCACTAAAAGGCTCTGTGACCTTGAACAAGTTTGTTAACATCTCTGTTCATCAGTTGCAAAATGGTGAAAATCATCTCCAGGCTTGTTTTAAGGATTAAACTGAGTTATTTGCGTAAAATGCCTAAAACGGCTATTTTGCAAACAGAGTCACTATGTACTTGGTAGGGAGCAAAATCACATATTCTGGCACTGGGAAACAGTGCCAACTCTCAAGGAGGGGGTTGGGATTAACAACTAGAATGATCGTGTTTCCATAAAGTCTCTCCTGACAGCAATGGTAGGAGGTGATGAGTCCCTGAATTCCTAAACGTGCTCCTGCTCCCATGCCGCTCCTTTCTCCTGCCCCTAAATGATGGGACTCCCCCAAGTCCTGCCACAGCGTCCTGGCCTCCTCTGACAGCATTCTGTCTACTCGCAGGGCTCTAGCAATCACCTCCCTGCTAAGACTCCCAAACCTCGATCTCTAACCCAATTTTGCTCTCATTCCAAACCACCTTCTCTGGTCCTTGATTCCCATATTTTGGGGCACCCTTCATGACCATCTCAAATTAGCCTCTTCCAGCTCCTCCTTTTATCCCCAACAGGACGCCTGTTGCTCCTCTGTGAATTCACTGACATCTTTACCCTCTTCCTTATCAATTTATTCAAATCCCCCTCTAATGCAAATTAAAACCAGGATGAGATAGCACTTCACACCTGTCAAAATGGCTATCATTGATAAATCAACAAACAATAAGTGCTGGCAACAATGTGGAGAAAGGGGAAACCTTTGGAACTGTTGGTGGGAATGCAGATTGGGGCAGCCACTGTGGAAAGCAGTACAGAGATGTCTCCATACTGCTTAAGAAATTTAAAATGGGCCCTGGCTGGTGTGGCTCAGTGGCTTGAGTTCCGGCCTGTGAACCAAAGGGTCATTAGTTCAATCTGCAGTCAGGGCGCATGCTTTGGTGCAGGCCAGGTCCCCAGTGGAGGGCACACAAAAGACAACCACACATTGATGTTTCTCTCCTTTTCTTTCTCCCTCTCTTCTCTTCTCTCTCAAAATAAATAAATGAAATCTTTAAAAAAATTTTTAAATGGATCTGCCTTTTGACCCATTGATCCCACTTCTGGGAGTATTTCCAAAGGAATCCAAAACACTAATTCGAAAGAACAGAAGCACAACTATGTTCATTGCAGTGTTATTTACAGTCACCAAGATATGGAAGCAGCCCAAGTGTCCATCAATAGATGAGTGGATAAAACAACTATGGGACATTTACACGATGGAATACTACTTGGCCATAAAAAAGGAGAAAATTTTACCCTTTGCGACAGTGTGGATAGACATGGAGAACATTATGCTAAGTGAAATGAGTCAGTCAGAGAAAGACAAATACCATGTGATTTCACTCATACGTGGAATCTAATGGACAAACTGAACTAACAAGGAAACAGAGACAAACTCAGAGATAAAAAGCAGGCTGACAGCTCTGGGGTGGAGGTTGAGGGGAGGAGGGGTCAAGTGAAAAGTAAAAAAAAGGACTCGTGGACAACAGGGTGGTGATCGAGGGGGTTGTAAGAGGATAAATAGTAATGGAAAAATATAATAAATATAATTAGAAACAAATGTATGATAATTAAAAAAATCTCTCGACACCCCCATTCTGACCATCAGCACCCTAGTCTGAACCTGCATGGCCACCGCACACAGGAGTTTCTTCTTACAAGCATTCCTTAGTTTGCTCCAGGCCCTGAGGCCCTGAGCCCCCTGCTGGGTACACCAGCTAACTGATTCCAGAATCAGTGGCCAACACTTAAAAAAAACTTTTTTTATCAATATCTGAGTAGTTTCATGGGGGCAGCATTACATTTCAAATTTTAGTGTAAGTCAAAGTTTGTTCTTTTCAGGGCTAAATTAAAAGATATAATACTTTTATATAAATAATAGCATGCGTTATTAGTATAACATGCAGCCCACATTATGTCAAATACTTGCGACCAACAATTTGCAGACAAGTACATTATTTGAGGAATTAAGAAAAGTGGGCAATCCAGCAGGAGAGGTTCTATAGTTCCTAACATAAAAAAGACTACCTGTAGAAGAAGCACAGACTAAAGCTGACTCGAAGGGGTGTTAATTTTCCACAACCCAGGTTGCGTCCCTGGGCCTATGAGCTACTGAGAAGGCAAGAAATGCAACTCATTCAACAGCCCAGCCATAAGCAGCGGTGGCGTGCGCACAGAAACCGGGTTAGACCCAGGGAAGCAACGGGACTTCTGAAAGACGGTTGGATGAAGTGCCTATTTCCAGCGTCCCGTCCATTCCCATCCTATTGCCGTTTTCTGTTCTATTTTTTTCCTAGATCGCTCAACACACTATTTCAGTTGTTTATTTTCTGCTCCCCCCACCCCCTGGAACATTTTTTTAAGTGAGGACAAAATTGACAAGACTTGTTGTCTATTTTTTTCACTGCCTAGAACTCCACCTAGCACATGTTCATATTTTTGGTTGAATAAATGAATTTTGGGGGCTTTCCTTCCAGTGGACTACCTTTACAAGCAATACTGTTTCTAAAGCTCTTTTCACAAAAACGAACCTAGAAATTACTATGTTTAAAAAAGTAGCTCTGCCACTTTAAGAGCAAATTCTTCCAAATAACATGTTTCTCTGCTTGTTTGCGGAGAGGAGAAAGGGAGAGCGAGAGAGATGTGACATGTGCCCTCCTTTCCAGAGCACACCTCAGATTTATTCCTGGTGCTTCTGACAAGATGATTCATAAGGACCCTGTTGTTCTCCAAATAATATGAAGAAGCACACAGCCCAGCTAGTTTTCATTTTTCATGGAAGTCAAAGGCAGCAAGGGCGACAAAGGCAAAGACGAAGTAAAAGATGCAAAAATTAAAGGAAATTCTCTCTTTGATTTGGCTCTGTGAATGGGGAAAGTAGCATCCTGATAATACCATGCACTCATCCTGTTAGCTGCATTCTGATCTAACACACATAATTACAGCATAATCCTGACAAGGATATTATAATGTACATATCTCTAAAGTAACAGCCGGATGTGTCTGTTTTTAAAAGTTTCTATATCCTGTAACCAAGAGCTAAAAAATTATGTAATCCCATCTTCAATAGGGCTTTACAATGCAACAATTAACCTCCACCCTGACCTTGTTACTGCTCAGCTGCTACGTCGACAGCCTTCCTTCTGTGGGTGTAGGAATTCAGCTTTCCATAGTCCGAATGCCTGCGTTAAAAACAAGCAAACAACAAAACACAGCCTCCTCAACGCTGAGACGCCTTACCTGTTCAAATAAAAGTGAACTGACAATGTTTGTTTTAAGGTGTTCTATAGATATATAAAAATCTAAAGAATTTAAATAAAATGAGGGAAAAGTCTTGATATAATTATCATGTCCGATACAATGAAACGGACAAACTCCGCTTCTTCCATCAGCGTGAAACACACACACAAGTGGGTGGCAAGTGCCACCACCCACTACAATATTTTAATCAAATGTCACTGAAATGACGGCAGAAAGTACCAGAAAAGGAAAACTACACGTGGGAACTAGGAGGGCAGAACTGAAAGATGTCCTTAAGGAGATGGAAGCAGCAGGTGAAAGTTCAGAGGCAGTTATGTACGGACTGGCTGTTTGACCTTGGGTAAAAGTTCCTGAGGACCGCCTCCTTTATGCCTCTAACCACAACACGCCCTGGAAGTGCAAGGTGAGAAGGTCCAACCTCTTTGGAGGAAAAGTGTATTAGTGGGGGGCGTTCCAACTCAGCACACTATACACGTAATCTAGAATTCCAACCAACAAACTATGGAATTGCTCCACACAAAATGCCGTGTAACTTCGTAAGCTGGTTATACCTATGCAACACCAAGACCCCCTTCCCATTAAAGAATAATAAAAGACTAATAACACCTTGGGTTTGTTTTGGAGACTCACCCTCTGCCCACGTGGTATGGGTGCAGCCAGGGGCCCCTTCCACCTGCCCCTCCTGGGCAGGCATTCGGTCAGGCCAAGAGGGGCACCCTGTCCCTTTAGCCACATGCACTGGTCCAGAAAGAGGCAGTCACACAAGCTAGCCAGATGAGATGCAATCCCAGGATTTTTGTCAGAACTTCTGCAAAGTAGAGACTGTTGTTCCCCCAGCAATGGTAGGTTATGAGCTTGGACCTGCCACCCTATTACCACTTTGGGAGAAGCTGCCTTTAAACCATGCCAAGACTGAGGAAAAGAGAGTCAAGAGATGGAGAGTGACAGATTCCTGGACATGTTGTTGGAACACCTGGATCCATCCCTTCTTGAAGGTGTAACACTCTGGACTTTTCAGTTATATTTGTCAATACTGTCCCCATTTCACTAGTCCATTTTGAATTGGGTTTCTGTCACTTGGAATCAGAAGAGTCTTTACTAATACCCTGTCTAAGCTTCAGATTCTTGGCCTGTAAAATAAGGAGGTTGTCTCTCTAAAATCCTTTATGGCTCAGCCATTCTATTACAACACTGAATGCACCTATCTTACAGGGCTGCTGTGGTGAACGAGTGAGATCACGAACAGGGAAGCACTTGGTCAATTTAAAAGTGCCCTACGAAGATACAGGGGTTCATGAAAAAGATAGTATTCAAATATACACATATATGTATGTGTGTAAGTATACATGTGTATATACACATATATGTGCAAGTACATGTGTATGTGTGTACTAAAAATATATCGGGAGGTCCAGAGTCAGCCCCACTAGTAGTGCAGTTCTGTAAGTACAGACTCAGAAAACAAGGAGGAGAAAGGTCTCACTCCTTCTGTATTTATCTCATTTTATCAAATCTCACAGGTTTCTACTGACCATATCCTGTCTTCCTAAGCTCTACTGACCAAAAGAAATACTTTTAATCACTGACTCTGAAAAATAAAGTCAAGACGTTCCTTTTATTTTCCTCTAATACAGGAAACGAAATTAATGCCTAAAGGGGGAAAGGGCTCAGTAGAGCAGAGTGAGTACAGAGACCAGGGGAGGAAGAAAACCCAGTGTAGAGAGATGTTCTAAACTGGGTTTCTCTCTCTCATCAGGCATCTTCTTAAGATCCAATCCATGAGCCCCCTGAGATCTGGCAAGAACGGTGCCGGGTTTGTGTCCTGGCTGTGCACTGGGCTGAGCATCTACTAGAGGGCAGCAAAGGATTGGAAATGGGAGTGCAGGGCTCAGCCGGCTGGCTGAACTGTCCAGGGCACCAAACTGAGGCCCGTGGCCTGAAGAAGACCTTGGTCCAGCTTCCCATCATACGACAGGGAAGGTGAATTTGCAGGGGGCCCCTTAAAGTTCTTATATGGCTTACGACAAAGCCTGTGTGGACAGCAATGCAAGGTCTTACCTGAGTATCCAGTGACAGGAGCACAGGGAATCACCAAAAAACCTGGGTGCTGGGGAAGGGGGAGCCACAGTCAAGGAGAGGCAGGGAGGAGGTTGGGGAAAGCTGTGTTCTGGCTAGAACTCAAGGGACCCATTAGGTCAATTGGTCATGATGACCTTGTCATCTTTTCTATCATTACTGTCATCATCATCATCATATTCATCAACACAGCTAGTACTTATACGAAGTGGGTGCAGGTCTAGGCCTCACTGAGTCCTCACAAAAACCGAGGCAGGAAGAACTATTTATTATCCCATTTTCAGCTGAGGGAGCTCCTTCCCCTATTTGCCCACCACACATTGGAGCAGTGCCGGTCAAGCCCCAGGGGCCTGAAAACTTCTGGAGGACATAGGCAGCCTTTCATTTTGGGGTCCTGGAGCCCAGAACATGGAGAACACTAGGTTCTTAATAATTTTTTTCTTGAATGAATGAATGAATGAATGGGGTATAAGACAAAAGGATTAGAAGAACCATGGGCTATTTCAAAGTCAATAGTCAGGATATAAGGGGTCAAGAACTAATCACAAAAGAGCTGCAGCGCTCAGACATGGGTGCCCAGGAGCAGCCCCAGGGGCCGAAGCCTGGCAGTGGCCTCCCACTGCAGGCGGTCTTCACTACATCTGCACCTTTCCTGTTCTAGTCCCTCTCATGTAATACTGGAGAAGCAGAACAAAAAGACACTTTAGGAAGCATCAGATTAACCAAGGGCTGGGGGGAGGTACTGCATAAAGCATTCTGGAATAGGCTGGGGCTTTCGAGTGTGAGGTCACCCAAATGGTCAGTTCAACTGTCTGGAGGACCTCAGCTATGAGAGCTCTAGTGAGCAGGGTCAAGTCCAGAGCCAGTCTCCCAGTTCCGTTCCTCTCTGTGCTCCCCAAGACCTCCTTTTGCCTTCTGCCCCTCCCCAAGCACACATCTTGGATGTCTGATCCCAGTCTCTCAGGACTTAGAAAATTTTAGAAACACCTTGGCTCCCGAAAACGCAGTAGAAGCACTTCAAGAGCCAACCAATTCCAAATATACCCAGACCAGTTCAGCCACAGAGAGCTCTTAAAAGCATTCCGAGGGACAATAAGAAATAAGCTTCGCATATGAGGGAGATGGGTAAAAGATTCTCCTTCCATACAGCAAGAAAAAAGTCAACACATTTAATTAAAAATAAAATGGGGAAAGGTTACTTTCAACAGTTTACAGGATATTAATAAAATACATACACTTTCAAAAGGTAGCTGGAACCACCTACTTTTCCCTTTCTGTTGTGCAGATCTCTAAATGGTATTTAACGGTCGGCTACAGTATCAGGCCTGGAATTCGACAATGTCCTCAGAATGGCCTTGCTCACTAATTCTTCCATATTTTTGCTCGTGAGTCCCAGTAGTCAACAGACGATTCTCTTTACTGGCTTTTTTAAATTCCAAGCTACCTTCCTTTAAGCTTCGTATCTAATGCTTTATTTTCTGGACTGCCATTAAAAACGAGTCCCCAGGAAGAGAGGTCTTCCACAGATCCTCTCTCAGGACTTGTTTGGGGAGGGATAATCGATCAAAAGGGAGTCACAAGAGGATGAAACCTTTTGCAGAAGCCCAGGGTAACGGCTGTGCACCAGCCGCAAGCACATACAGAAAGCACACGAGCTGGGTGGGGAGCTGATGGAAATGCACGGCTGCAAAGTCACAGCCAAATCTACTTTTTCTTCCCCCAGGAAGGAGCATCTTCTAAGTAAGAAATTAGAGACCCATTTGATATGATCCATGGCATACAGCAGCTCTGGAGTAAATTCATGCCCCGTCCTTCCCCGCCCTCTCTCTTTCAGTTTTCCATTATCAATCTCTCAGCAGGGGCTGGATTTCAGCATTGGCACCAATAGACAGAACGGTAAGCAAGTGCACTCCAGAAACCACGGCAGGCTCCCACGTTGCCATCCCATCCTCGTTCCTCAGACACAGATGCCACGTTGCTGCTGCGGGTTAAGTCAATTCTCAGTCATTACAACTGTAATTTCTCACTTATGTCAGGAGCTTATTTTGTGCAAGCCTTTAGGAAGCCTCACTCATTTTGAGAAGGTTCAGATGAAACAGAAATTTGAGCCCAGCACTAAGCTGTCATTTTCTTTTTTGACATGGCTGTCTTATTCTAACGTTCCTTTTTTTTTTTGACTTTGACTGCCGAGATGACAGTCGGGGCCAAAGTTGTTGAGAGACAAAATAGAAGGCCATCGATCACCATTATTTGGAGACCTCATCTAGCAAAGGATTTATGATCTGCTCATTTCAGAGGAGAGTAAAAAAACCCAAAGATTGAATAAAGCATCTCTGGTGATGCATGGCAATGAGATGGATTTCGCAGAAGACCTGGGGCTGCCTGCAGCCCGTCAGAAGTGCCACAGCACACCAGCTTGCCTAGGACTGCCGAGAGGTATTTGAAGAGTGGCCAGTACGCAGGCAAAGGCAATCAGAACAGCACAGCGGTTAACGGTGCAGGCTCTGGAACCGTGAACTACGGTACGGGCTAGGGAAAGTTGCTAAATACCTCGGTGTCTCAGTTTCCCCAGCTACTCAGAGGATGGTTACAAGGATTAAAAGAGTTAAGATGTGTGCCCGGAGCCTCTAAACAGTACCTGAGATACAGTAAATGCTGCACAGGTGTTTGCAAAACCAGGTCGTTGAGATGGTTAAGGAGTTATTGTGACTAAAGTATGGTACACAGTAAGTGCTGGAGTGTCAGCCACTGTGACCATGAATGTTGTTAGGAGAATAGTGGCAGTGGCAGTGCTAGCATTCCCTAACAGGGTCTGTCTGTCCACCCAAGGGGCCGGTCTCGAGCTTACTCATCCTGGGCTGCCATCTGAACTCAGGTCATCAGACTGGCAGCGTCTGGGTCACACGTGACTTGTAGGTTTGTTCCTTTTGCCTGAGCTGTTCAGAAATGTTATGAATTAGTTGTATACATCAGAAGTTTCTGCAGCCCATTTAAAATTTTGTATCTGTGGTTTCTCTTAGAAAAATCCACAGGTCACCCCACACTGGGCCAGCTCTCCTGCGTGGCTACTCTGAGTGGGGCCGAGCAAAAACCGCCTCTTTCGATATTTGGGGTGTATTGCAGCTCACCCCAGTCCCTGTCAGGTTTACTTCATTCACTCTGTTATCTGGTTGGCCTTTGTAGGCACATGTTTACTACCCTGGCCTTAAATTATTCTAGGCCTCTTTGGCTGATTTGCCTTCAGACAGAAGGTGTTTTTTAGGGCTCTGATCCCATCTGAGACCTAGGAACTCTCCCCAGTAAATGCAGACAAATACCTATGTTCACAGCATATGGTAATTCCAGGGGGCTCGTGGATCCCCTAAAGCCCACTCATGGAAGAACTCGCAGCATTAAGGGCTTATTCATGCACAAGTAAATTCCAGTTATCCTCAGTCTGCCTTAGATTACTATTATAGCCACATCGTTGCAAGGGGAGAGGACGATTAAAGTAAGTTCTGCAGAGGCTAAACTGAAGGCCTATGCTTAGGAACATCCAGTGCTTTGAATTGATGAGAAATGTAGTGGTGGATTTGGTTTCAGTCAAATTTGACATCTTTAAAATAAATATATTTCATGGGCTTGCTAGTGCATTTCACCTCCTAAACACTGGCCCCTTTCCTCCACACCTCACAGACAGGGTCGCTGCGAGCCTAGACGGTGCGACTGTGCGCGTAGGAACAGGCGTCCCATAGACGCAGGGAACAGCGGACGGTGCCAGGGAGGAGGGCGAAAGAGGTGAAGGAATTGAAGAGTGCAGATTGGTAGTTACAAAATAGCCACGGGGGTGTAAAGTGCAGCAAAGGGAATATAGTCAGTAATATTGTAAGAACTACATATGGTGCCAGGTGGGTATTGGAAATATTGGGGGGAGCACTTTGTAAAGTATATGATTGTCTAACCACTATTCCGTACACCAGAAACTAATACAAAATAATACCAAATGTAAACTGTAATTGAAAAATGAAATGTTAAGGTTTTTTCCTAAAAAAGAAAAAAGGAAAAGGAAAAGAAACAGGCCTCCCTTCCTCAAAACATTTTACTGCCATCTGCTGGGCGGAAAGCGCCACACTCCCTCCATGTATTCACCACATCTAAGACGAGAACCAGGGCCGCTCCGCACAGGGCCCCTGGGCCGTGCTGAGCTGCACAGGGGTCTCCAGCCTGACGGAGCTGCCAGTCAGCACCTCTGACATGGTGCACCCTTACGACAGATGCCTGTTATCCAGACGAGGCAGCAGACAGCGGTGCTTACAAACTTTGTTGTTTCGAGGGTGTTTTTAAAAAATAACTACCTACTTCCTTTTTACTTTATTTTATTTTAATCCTCACCTGAGGGCATTTTCCCCCTATTGCTTTGAGGAGCAGGGGAGAGAGAGAGAGAGAGAAAGAGAGGGAGAGAAAGAGACATCAATGTGAGAGAGAAACATTTATTGGTTGTCTTCTTGTATGTGCCCCAACCAGGGATCAAACCTGCAACCTAGGTATGTGCCCTGACTGGAATCGAACCCGCAACCTCTCAGTCTATAGGACAATGCTCCATCCAACTGAGTCACACTGGCCAGGGCTGTTTTGAGTTTTCAAAGAACTTCCTATTTTGAACTACTTTTAGATTTAATGAGAAGCTGCAAAAAACAAACATTTTCCACATGTCCCTTACCCAGGCTCCTCCAAGAAGTTTTGATTTTGTAGCCACAAAAATCAGGGTTTAAATCAAGATTCTGACAAGGTCTTAGCAGATGGAGACAGTGCCAACACACTGTAAATTATATGATACTATCATCATCCACTAGCGTTGGTTTCCTTAACTGTAAATGAAGATAAAAATACCTACTATTAAGGCTTACATTAAATTATATGTAAAGCATTTATCACAGTGTTTGACATAGAGTAATTGTTTATGTTTGCAGTGACAGGAACTGTTATTATTTCTGTGGTCTAATGTTCTTCTTCGACCACAGAATGCTGTCATCCCAGTTTTCTAGGTATAAACTCCTAAGTAATCACTGCCAATGAGATGCTTCCCTGTCCTAGGAGGTAAATACCAATTCCTTGATGACCACACTAGGCATCCCAGTGACCAGGAAATACTCGGAAGCTAAGGGCAGAACCAGCCTCAAGTTGAGGGTATGACTAATAGGAACCTTGTACTTTGTGTCTCATCTGACACCTCTCTGGGTTGCTGGTGTTGCTTTAATCTCAGTAAAAAAAAAAAAAAAAAAACCGACTTTTTAAAAAATAAGGAAAGACTCCCCCTCCAACTTCCAAATCATCTGTCTCTAGCAAGTCGTAAGGACCATCAGGCTCCCGGTGCAGGCGTGTTAGATTTCCAACAAGAGAAATGAGCTGCATAAAGGACCGCTGCTCCTGTAACAGGCTCTGACTCCCCGGGGTTATGAAAGGGTCAGGCAATTTGCGAAGAGAAGACTTGCTCTTAGAAGGTCAGACACTTTGCTCAAAGCCCTCCTAGACTGCTGACACAGCATGCAACCTAAGCTTTTCCTTTGCAGCATCTGTTTATACAAATTCTGACCAGGTGGCACACCCTCTGCTCTCAGCAACAGTATGCAGGACAGAGAACACCTGTTCTAAAATCGGACTGATTAGCCCAGAGTTGGCACACAGCACGGGCTTGGGGCCACGCGTGGGGAGAAGATCCTGCCTTCTGGTCAGCGGTTGGCTCTGCTCCTCCTCCTCTTGGCTCCAGTCCATGTCCACTGCTAATGGGATTGATCTGTGGGCGTATATCCCAAAGATCCCGTCAGGGACATGGGTGATTCTACTTCCAAACGGCTACTATGTGCTGGAACTACTTTAAGAGCAAATATTTTAAACTCTGGGTAGGGTGATAAAGGTACAAAATGAGCAGGATGGTCCTTGGTTTAGGGAGCTTCCTGGGGAGGGGGTTGCTAAAGTAGAATGAGATGGTTTCATCATTTACTGAATGCCTTTTCTGCAACATAATTTACATACACAGGATCACTTTAAACAAGTAACAGTAATTGAGTGGGACACGTGCTATATATATTTGTACCATCAACAGAATGTTGTAGAAGCAAATTAGTGAGGTGAATGGAAAAGTGAGGGGGAGAGAAACTGTGGGAAAGCTTCACGGAAGAGGTGGCTCTGGAGCTGGATCTTGAAGGGCAAGTAGGCATTTGTCTGTGGGGGGGGAGGGAGGAGGGAGGGAGAACTACGTGAAGAGCAAACCAAATTACAATTTAGCTTAATGCATTTTGGGGAAGCTAATAATAAGCAAAGTTACTATTATTTCAAAACCTTGTTTTTTTATGAGGACTACACATCACAACAGTTCCCATCTATAGGGCTCTTTACAACTTTTGGATACTTCCACGTCTGAGGAATGGTCTCTTGACCCAGTGGTCATAAAGAAATACAAGTTCGCTTAGCGCTCCAAATCTACAGAAAATGGTAACTTTGCATACTCCCTGCCATTTTAACATTTCTTTTCTGATGAGGAAGATGACAATCTAAAGTAGAGTAGTCACCTAAACATTATTATGGATGGAGTAACAAACAAGACATTCTACAAGTTCTTTATCCATTAGGCATAAAGGTCAGAGGCCAGAAAGAATATAAATTAGAAAAATGTAGAAGAAACCCAAGATGAAAAAGAAAAATAAATAACTTTTATATTTCGATTACAGTTTACGGTCAATATAATTCCATATTAGTTTCAGGTGTACAACATAGTGGTTAGACAACCGTACGCTTCATAACATGACCTCCCCCGGTATGTCCAGTCCCTATTTGGCACTGTATGTAGTTACTACAACATTACTGACTGTATTCCCTATGCTGTGCTTTACATCCCCATGACTGTTCTGTAACTACCAATCTGTACTCCTCAATTCCTTCACCTCTTTCACCTAGTCCCCCAACCCCCCTCCCCTCTGGCAATCATCGGTCTGTTCTCTGAGTCTATAAGTCTTCATCGTTGTTTGTTCATTTATTTTATTCTTTGATTCCACATATAAGTGAAATCACATGGTATTTGTTTTTCTCTGGCTGACTTATTTCACTCAGCATAATACCCTCTAGGTCCATCCATGCTGTAGAAATGGTAAAAATTCATTCATTTTTATGGCTGAGTAATATCCCTTTGTATATATGCATGTTTTATCCATTTGTCTACTGAGGGGCACTGGGTTGCTTCCATGCCTTGGCTATTGTAAACGACACCGTAATAAACATAAGGGGTGCACATATTCTTTAGAATTAGTATTTTGGAATTTTTCAGATATACATCCAAAAGTGGAATTGCTGGGGCATAAAGCAGTTCCATGTTTAATTTTGTGAGGTCCCTCCATGCTGTTGAAAAAGAAATTTAAAAAAATTATTGTAGTTATAGAAATTTAGATCTAGGAGGGCTATTAGACAACCTGCACCTACTAGGACATTGCAGATGCTCAAGAAAATACTCAAATGGCTGACTGAATAATTGTTCTACTTCAGGGGTTCACAAACTGCCTCCTGGGGGGTCTCGGGGTTCTGACAGCCCCGATGCCGTTTTCATACAACAGTGAAGGTTTCAAGGGCTGTGCAGACAAGCTTGGCCTCTCCCTGGTGTGAACCAGTGCTTTATAAATACTGATAGTGAATAAACTGTGCAAGAAAAGAAGCAAATGCATTACTAAATGCAAGATTGGAATGGTTTGAACTTTATTAATCAAGAAATAAGAGAGTAAATTAAAGGGAAGAAGATAAAGACTGAATTTCATTCTCTAGTCATGTCCCTCAAATTTCACCTTTGACATATCTTACCTTCCTTGGATCAAGAGAAGCATAAAAATGACCTTTTCCTCATTTTGGATGGATGTGGGGAGGGCAAATATGTTAATCCGTTCCTTGGAGAGAGCCACTGCAGGTGCTGATTTCATCATTATAAGCTTCTTAGGAAAACACAGCTGCCACAATGTTAAACAAACCATTTTTGAAGATATCTCAAGTATCTTTAACTAGAACAGGGAATTGGCTAGGTGGCCATAGGGAAAGCTGCCAGCAGAACAGCCCACCTGTCCTCAGCCCGAGCCCCGCGCGGGACTCAGTTCTGGGGCAGTCACCAACTTCAGGCCTGGCTTCAGGTTGTGCAGCAAAGGGCTGACGGGGGTGTGCCAGCCGCCCTGAGCTGCACGGGGACAGGAAGAAACAAATTCATCTTTCTCTGTCCATTGAAAGCTCTGATTTTGAACTAAATTCCAGGAGAAAGGGTATAAAGAAGATGAAAGGCAATGATTTGGAAGGCATTTTAAGTGGGTTATCCTCTTTGTAGGAAGTACTGACCTTATTCAAACTTCATTTCTCATGTCAACATTGCAGACAAATTGCTCTAATCAGCAAATGCAAATCAAGATCCCTTCAGTAAAAGGAAGTGGAGTAAGAATAAAAGCTTATCGATCTATTTATTATTGATCTGGACCATACATCTAGATTTACTTGGATCCTAAAACTAGGAAAAAAAATCTTCAATGTATAGAATTAAATAGAGAAAATTATATCAAAAGCAATGGCTTCTACAATATTTACATATACAGATGACTGAAATGCAGAAATGTGTAGTAAGTTAGTACTCGTGAGCCTCGAGCAATTCAATAACTAACCATTGTTTTTCTCCCACCCGAGGTCAGAAATGAGATATGTGCAATGGAGTCAGGCAGGAAAAAAGAAGAAAAGCAGCTCCTTGTAACCAAAAACCGGATCTGGAGAAGATGGCTTAGTGTGAGAATGCCAAGGGCTGACTGGCTTGTTCTGAGTCAGGTGGACTTACAGCATCCTTGTCACTAGCAGTGCTGAACAACCATGCCCCCCCGCCGGAGGCCTGTGTCTGCAGAATGTAAGGCAGGAAGGCCTCACGGAGAGCTGGCTCTCAAACAGAAGAGGGAGGGAGGAGTTGAGGAGAGCATGCTCAACTCTTTTCCCAAACTAACTCGATCCATCGGCCCACCTCCTGTGAGGGAGCAAGTCGCGGGGAGAGCCATGTAGCAGGGAGCTTCCCCTCTCCTGCCCAAGAAATATTAGAGACAGGCACAGAGTATTGCCATGGCGACAGAAATAAAGACATAATGCAGCTGTGGTGGGGCATGCGGAACACCAGAGAAAAACTCCTGGAGGGGTTTCAGAGGGTAAGCAGGAGTTAGGCAAAGAAAGGAAGAGAGAAGAGGGAAAGACATTCCAGGCAGAGGGAAGAGCATCAGTGAAGACATGGATCTGAGGAATGGTGTGGTGTGTGCTGGGACAACAGAGAGTTTGATGTTGTTGGAGTTTAAGTTCATTCTGGGAGTGGCAAGGTGTGAGGTTTGGTAGGTAGGCAGGATAGGGCAAGCCTGGCAGAGCCTTGTGTGGTGTGGTCGGGGTAGGGTGGCGGGGGGGCTTCATCACTGCTTACAGGAACCTTCGAAGGCTCTTCCTCAGGGTGTGCTACAGCCAGGCTTGTGTTTTAGATAGACTGGCTGTTGAGGATGGACTGGATGGGGGAACATCAAGTCGGTCAGGGGAATTTTCAAGTTCTTCCAGAGACTTGAACTATGATAATGGTGTCAGGGACCAACAGGAGAGGATAGACTTGAAAAATATTCAGGAGGGCATACCTGGCAGAAGTTAGGAAATGCTTTACTGCAGTTGGAGTCTTCTGCCTAAGACCCTACCATGTGCCAGGTACCATGCTACATGCTTGATCTTCATGGTCACCCCAGATTAACCTCATGAGTACTCATAAGTCCTGCTTGGCAAAAGAGGAAATTGAGGTTCAGAGAGGTTAGGTCTAAGAAGACCAGAGGGTAGATGATGGAGTTGGAATTCATATCTTGGCAGTCTGACTCCAAAACCTCTGCAAGTAACCAAAACAGACTCTCTCCTTCTGCACACATTCACAGGGCACTACTCTTCCGTGATTCCCTGATGTCACCTAGGTGCCCGAGTGGTCTCCCTGGGCTCCTCCGCCACACCCCACCCGTTCTCCATCTCCATAGCTGCCTCTCGGCCATTGCTTACTCTGACGCTTCTCCATTGAGCAGCTCTCTGAGCTACTCACTTTAATTATACGACACACACTGTTCTTCTGTGAATATAAAATATATGCAAGTTCTCCCACAAATCCTTTCTCCATAAGCACCTATTGTTATCAATGAATAGAATGCTTCTGGAAAGTTATACAAGACATAAAGGAGCACAGATAGGTAACGCTCTTCGGGCTGTCCACAGGAGTTTCTCCAACTCCTTTCTTCACTCTGGCCTCCTCCTATTACCCACAGAGCAGTGCCCCAGAGTTCAGCACACAATTAATTTCAGGTTGTTTCATAAATATTAGCCTTGTCTCCTTGAGGGCAATGGCAGTTCCAGAAACATCAGAGTGTTAACACACAGTAGGTGTTCAATAAATACCTGCTGATTAATTAAACCTCCTTGTATTAACTTCACTCTCACTTAGATGCTGTATTTTATGCAAACCTTTTTCAGAACTTATTCACATAGCGTTTTTACATAGTTACTTTTATAACAGCTATCTACTTAATTGGTCCTCGATCTCTTTTTAGAACTATAACTGTACAAGTAGTTGAAAAAAACTATATAAATGCTGACGTTATAGTGAGTGTAGTCATTCAAAAATAGAAATCTCAAGACACCCAGGTATCATCGGAACACAAATTCCAATTCCATTTTAAAGAGTCTGGGTAGCAAATAAGAGCAAAAAGCAGTACAGATCCTCTTGCAGTTCCCTGGCAAGGGCATTGTTTCTGCCATTTCTACCTATTTACACTAGGCTATACATTCAGTTGGGCTTAACTTGAAATGTTTTCTCTATTGTATTCATGATATTCATTAAAGGGAGACCACCAGGTTCATTTAATTTACTCTTCAAGGGTAAATGAATCTCAGACAATCTGGGAGAGAAAGACAAAATGCTTCATTTTACTGTGTTTCAATGGTGTTTTCACTACAGAATGGTCTAGAATTATACTTTACTACCGTAATTTGGGATCCCGTCTGCTAAATTCACTTTTTTAGTTCTCTTGACATTTTCAGTCATGGTTTAAATACCCAGAGTTCTGCTTTCAGGGTAGTAATTTTTGACCCTTATTTTCATGACAGCAAAAGTGCTATAGTAGGGTTCATATGTATGGCTTGCTCTGTGCATTTTACAAGGCCAAAGAAAATTACATTTCAGAGAAAGTATATTTCTAATTACTAGGAAAAGAGTTACAACAAAGTGGCCATAAGAGGCAGTGTAATAAAGACAACCTGAATTAAAAGTCACCATAACAAAAAGAAAAAAAAAGAGACAAAGTGCAATGCACACTAATAGCTTATTCAGAAGTTAAATACAAAGTGGGTAGAAGAAAAAAGGAAGTTTCTTTCACGTACAAATGAATGACTCATTCCATTTTACAAGAGGTTTATAGGAAAGGGTAAGTGTCTCCTCTGCAGTGGAGTAGATGGATGTTACACTCACCCCCTCCCAAGACCAAACTGGAATTGCAACTAAAATACAGAGCAATCAACATGAATAACCAATTGAAGACTAGCTGAAGAGAAGTCTTATAACCAAGGATTTACAGAAGAAGCCACAGCGAGACTGGTAGGAAAGATGGAGATGCAGAAGGGGCTGGTGCTGCTTGCAGGGGCAGCAGCTGAAGTTCCAGAGAGATATCTCAGCTATGGGATGGGAGGAGTTCCCCCTGAGAAGAGCAGGGTCTCAAGTGCACATGGAACACTTTCTGAGATAGACCATATGATTATATCAATAGATGCATTTGACAAAATCCAGCACCATTTATGATAAAAACTCTCAGCACAGTGGGAATATACCTCAACATAATAAAAGCCATATATGACAAACCCACAGCCAACATCATACTCAGTGGGAGAAAACGAAAAGCAGCGCCCCTTAGATCAGGAACAAGACAGGCATGTCTTCTTTCACCACTCTTATTCAATATAGTACTGGAAGTCCCAGCCACAGCAATCAGACGAGAAGAAGAAATAAAAGGTATCCACATTGGAAAGGGAGAAGTTGAACTGTCATTATTTGCAGATGATATGATATTAATAATATATATATATATATATATATATATATATATATATATATATATATCCCTCAAGATTCTACCAAAAACTACTAGAACTGATAAAGGTATTCTATTCAAAAAGTAGCGAAATACAAAATAAATACCCAGAAATCAGTTGCATTTTTATACACCAATAATGAATTATCAGAAAGGGAGACTAAGAAAACAGTCTCGTTTATAATTGCATCAAAATGAAATAAAATACCTAGGAATAAATTTAACCAAGGATGTACAAGACCTCTATTTGAAAAATTATAAGACACTGAAGAAAGAAATTGAAGAAGATACAGATAAGTTGAAGCATATAACATGTTCATGGATAGGAAAAACTAACATCATTAAAATGTCCATGCTACCCAAAACAATCTATAGATTCAATGAAATTCCCACCAAGATATTAATGCTGCATTTCACAGATCTGGAACAAATATTCCAAAAATTTATATAAAACCACAAAAGACACAGAATAGCCACAGCAATCTTGAGAAAGAGGAACAAATTTGGATGAATCATGCTATCTGATATCAAACTATACTACAAGGCCATAGTAATCAAAACAGCCTGGTACTGGCATGAAAACAGACATATAGACCAATGGAACAGAACAGAGAGCCCAGAAATAAACCTACACTTTTTATAAATTGACTTTAGAGAGAGAGGAAGAGATAGAGAAAGAGAAAGATACATCATTATAAGAGGGAAACATGGATTGGTTGCCTCCCATATGCACCCTGACCAGGAATCAAACCTACAAGTCAGGTATGCGCCCTGACTGGGAATCAAACCTGCAACCTTTTGGGGTAGGGCATGATGCTCCAACGAAGCCACCCAGCCAGGGCAAACACACTCCTTTATGGTCAATTACTATTTGACAAAGGAGGCAAAACCATACAATGGGGTAAAGATAGTCTGTTCAATAAATGGTGTTGGGAAAATTGGACATATACACGCAAAAAAATTAAAGTAGACCATTTTCTTACATTATACACAAGAATAAACTCAAAATGAATTAAAAACTTAAATGTTAAACCCAAAACCATAGAAATCCTAGAAGAAAACATAAGCAGTAAATTCTCAGATATTTCTTCCTACCAATATTTTTTTCTGATGTATCTCCTCAGGCAAGGGAAACAAAAGAAAAAAAATGGGACTACATCGATCTAAAAAGTTTTGCACAGTAAAGGAAACCATCACCAAAATAAAAAGACAGCCCACTGAATGGCAGAACATATTTGCCAATGATCACTTGATAAAGGGTTAATATCCAAAATTTATAAAGAACTTATACAACTCAACACCAGAAAAACAAACAACCCAATTAAAAAATGGGCAAAGGACCTAAATAGACACTTCTCCAAAGAGGACATACAGATGACCAATAACATATAAAAAGATGCTCAATGTCACTAATTATGAGGGAAATGCAAATTAAAACCACAGTGAGATACCATCTCACACCTGTCAGAATGGCCATCATCAATAAATCAACAAACAAGTGCTGGCGAGGATGTGGAGAAAGGGGAACCCTTCTGTACTATTGGTAGGTATGCAGATTGGTGCAGCCGCTGTGGAAAGCAGTATGGAGTTACCTCAAAAACTAAAAATGGAACTGCCTTATTTCCCAGTGATTCCATTTCTGGGAACATATCTGAAAAAAACTCAAAACATTAATTTGAAAGGATATACGCACTCCTATGTCTATTGCAGCACTATTTACAATAGCCAAGATTTAAAAGCAGCCCAAGTGCCCATCAATAGACGAATAGATAAAAAAGCTGTGGTACACTTACACAATGGAATACTATTCAGCCATGAAAAGAAGGAACTGCATGGATGGACCCGGATGGTATGGTGTTAAGTGAAATAAACCACTCAAAGAAAGAAAAGTACCATATGATTTCACTTATATGTGGCATCTAATGAACAAAATAAACTAACCAACCAAATAGGAGCACTATAGATACACAGAGCAGACTGACAGCTGTCAGAGGGGAGGGGGTTGTGGAGCGGAGTGAAAAAGGTAAAAGGATTAAGGAGAAAAAACCGTCATAGACAGACAACGGTATGGCGTTTACCAGAGGAAAAGTGGGGTGGAGGGAGGTAGAAGAGGGTACAGGGGATAAATGGTAATGGAAGGAGGCTTGACTTGGGGTGGTGAACACAATATGCAGATGATGTACTGTAGAACTGTACACCTGAAACCTACATAATTTTATTAACCAATATCATCCCAATAAATTCAATAAAAAACAGGAAGTAGTAGTTGGAATCCGAGGAAAACAAACTGCTCACAGTGGCCTTGAGTAAAACTATTTCAGACAATTCTTGATAACTTCAGTCAGTTTTAAAGGAACATCATGAAACGAATGAAGTGCAAGTGAGCACAGGCACGCAGCCCTCACTCCGGTTGTATACGTACTCATTGTGCTGTAAACGGTGCTGGTGAAAGATGAAGGTCCTGCGTGGAACCTCTGGGGACTAGACACTTAATTACATGGAGCTGTGACTTCCGGGGTAGGGTGGAAGCTCAGTGGGACACCTAACAGCCTGAGGTTGTGGTAGGAATGGAGAGGGAGGAAGAACAGAGAAAGGGAAGCAGGTGAAGTTTCAGGAATTAGCAAAGCTGTGGAGCCTTCCTGGAGTGTGAATGCAACTCAGTAAGGCTTCAGCTTCCTGACTCCGTGTGTGTGCACACAGAGGGGAAAGTGGAGTTGAAGGGAGAGTAGAGGTGTGGATTCTAAGGCCCTGACAAAGAATCTGCACTTTATCCTGAAAGTCGTGACCTTTGGGAAGATTTTAAGTCAGAGCAGTGGCATGATCATATGTGTGTGAAGAAGACAGCCAGGTGGCTCCAGCATGGAGGATGGATGGGAGAAGGCAAAGGGAGGGAGACCAGATGTGCCAGGAGGCTGAGGCAATAGTCCCCGTGGCAGGTGGGAAGGACCTGAGCAAGGGCAAGTGGAGAGGAAGCAAAGATCTGAGGAATGTTAGCAGGACAAGTAATTGGGGGACGCGAGGAGAGAGGAACAAGGAAAACCAAGGTCATTCCCAGGCACCAGGCCTGGGTGACTGCTGGAGGGTAAAGCCACTCAGAGGCCAGATGATAAACCAGGAGAAGCATTTCTTTTTTTTTTTTTTAAGATTTTATTTATTTATCTTTAGAGAATGGAGAAGGAAGGGAGAAAGAGTAATGTATGGTTGCCTCTCACATGGCCCTCACTGGGGACCTGGCCTGCAACCCAGGCATGTGCCCCAACTGGGAATCGAACCGGGACCCTCTGGTTCCCAGCCCGCGCTCAATCCACTGAGCTACACCAGCCGGGCCAGGAGAATCATTTCAAACAACTCTACACATATGTAAAAATATAAATAAACTTAAAAGTATCAACTTAAAGAAAAGCCACAGGATGGGTGATATTATGCCTATCAGACATTAAAATATTACACAAAACTATAATAAAATCATGTGCAGAGAGGGGAAATAAGGAGTTACTGTTTAATAGTTACTTAGTTTCTATGGGTGATAAAAAAATTGTCAGTGAACAGTGGTAACAACTGCACCACACTGTGAATGAATTTAATGCTGCTGAAGTGTACGCTTTAAAAGTGGTTAAAATGATACATTACAATAATAAATAAAAATGGATAAAATGATGAATAAAACAAAAGTTATTTGAAAAGGTATGAGAAGTACACATCCAAAGCACATGCAGTATGAGGAACGCAGCAGGTGACGAAGGACATATCAATACCAAAGAGACAGAGGGTAAAACTAGGTAAGTCCTCCAAAAAAGGCAATTTAGATGCGGTACAAACACCAAAATAAATTCCAGTTCAATGAAAAGAACTTTCAAAGCATAAATGCAATGGAAGCAATTATAAAGAAAGGGATCAACAAATCTTATTTAACAAATCATATTTAAACAATCTTAATGTTAAAAAATTAAAAGGTAAATCAGAATTGTAAAGAGTTTACACAATATGAGAAAGGTTAACATTATTCATGAAGAATACACAGGGATCAATGAAAAGTTCACTAGGACCCGCAGAGAAAAATGGACAAAAGATGTGAAGAAACAGTGCAGAAAAGGGTAAATACGGATGTACAGTAAATCTATGGAAAAACTCTTCAGCATCACAAATAATCACACAGTAGCAAAGCAAAACAATGAGATGTGATTTTCATGTATGAAATTAAAGAGTTCTCCAAAGCTCAAAAGCCCTCTGAGGACAATTGAATACCACTTTTTAGAGAACTCCCTGATGACTTCTGTGTAGTGAGAGCCTTCAAAATGTTCCCATCCTTTGATCCACTAATTGTACTATAGAGATATATTCTAAGGAAATATTCAGAAATATAGCCAAGATTCTTGCATATTATCATAGTTCTTTTTTTTTCTACTTGGACTTGCAGACATGTTTGCCTGTAACATTTTTTTCCTCGTCATTCCTTTAGATCATTCCTTCTTTCCCATCAGGTCTCAGCCAGTTCCTGAACACTGACCACATGGCTATCCCTGCCACACACTGTCACGGCCTCCTGCAGTCCCCTTTGTGACGGTCACTGTGCCAATACTGGCTGCCTCCCTCTTGTCTAGATGTCTCATCTAGGCGGTCAGCTCCATGAGATCTTCTTTTCTCTGTTACATGTCCATCACCTAACAGAGCCCTTAACACAAATTTCTTGTTGAATGAATGCATGCATGAATGACTGATTGCTACGAAACAAAACTGCAATCATTTTTATACTTTCTTCTTCCTTTTTTCCTAGGAGTCTTTACAGATGATCTTATGTGACTTTGCTATTCAGGATAAGTACAATAAAACCTATTAAAACAACATGCTTTCATACCATTCACCTTCTACACTATAAGTCGATACTCTATAAACTATGAAATACTTTGTAGGATATAACACTAATAAAAACATCCTTTTCAGAAGTGTTTTTAATTTTTCTGTAGAAGAAAAATGAAAACAAAGTGAACCACCCTTTCCACTTGCAGGCTGGCCCCCCATGCATAAAGCTGTGTAAATTATGTCCCCTCCTGTAGTCGTCCGTCTGTCCCCAGTGCCCACATGTTCTTGGAGATGCCCGTCATTAGAGCCTTCACATCATGGCTTCTGTGCTGTAGCTGCTGTTCTGAGAGCTCCCCAGGCGGGACCCTTAGACTGTGAGACATAAGGAATATGCATTACTGTTGCAGGTACCTGCACTTTTACGTTGACAGGTTAAAACATACCATGTAAATAAGCAACATGGAGAAAATCTTCCTTATTTACACTCAGTCTCCTAAAGTCCAATGAAAAAGAGTAAACACAATCTTTCTTCTCCGAGTAGCAGCAATAGGCCTTGTGATTTTGCTGCCTGCGCCGGGCACGGCATTAAAAGGAAAAAGAAAATGGTAGCAAACGCTTGGGCTGGCCAGTCAGAGGCACTGGCGGCCTCCATGGACCTCGAGTCACACTTCTCTTAAAAAGAGGTAGATGTGTGTGTGAAAGTGGGACAAAAGATGGTGGCATCCTCCTCCTTCCTGCTTATTCCTCCTTTACAAACTTGGAGCCTGATGAATGTCCCCGTAATTCAACCACTTCTAAAGCCCCTGTCAGTGCCCTGGAATGCTACGGAGTGAAAACCCATGAAGCTTTGCTAGAACAGCCCTCCATCGGTTTGCACATGTTCCTAGTTACTGCTCGACGACAGCATAAAAAAGAAATTAGTACTTTAATTAAAAGTACATTTGAAATAGTATACTATGCTAGGTCTAAAAAAATAAGACAGGTCTATTCTAATCGTGTGTAATACTGAATATTAACTAAGAGTCCATTTTGCCTGGGAGAGGTTATTAACAATTTTTTAAAAGAAACAGGGAAACAATGGGTATTTGTGTAACAGTCCCTATCCTAAGAATGCTATTGATAGTCTCAAGGGGCATAATTGCAGGATCCCCTGCTACTGCCTTGTGAATATGTAGGGTGACCTGGTCCATCAGATCTCTGAAGCCCCCAGCAGCACGGGGCTGTGTGCGGGGACACACAGCACACAGAGCACATGCGTCCAATGGGAGAACGCCGTGACAGCGTTCATGATGCTTTTTTACACCAATGCTAAGTAAATGCATTCAACAGAGCTCTCTGCGGAACCGAAGGTGGCAAATTAAAGGTAATTAAAAAAAACAAGAAAGGAAAAATATAACCGCTGTCTAAAATTTTGTTTAAATTTTAGGTCTCTGTAATGAAAGATCTTTTAAGATTATTTATTGAAGGCTGTGCTAAAGATTTACAACGCCACCATATGCTTTGTTAGTCTGAAGTTCTATCGGGAAGTTTAAAGTTGCAGTGCTTATTTTCTTAGTTCAGACTCAAGCAGGTCAATGTTAATCCAGTGCTTCCACTTGACGATCAAATAAATTACTTCTAGAATAGAATAAAAGATAAAATCAGCCCCTCAGTGATTCTCTTGGCAAACTTCTCAGTCTTCTTTTCCTTTTCAAAAGTAAGCAATAGCAAGCCCAACAGAAACAGCACGTCGGGAAGAACAGTAGCCTGGGGCTGGGTAAGGTGGCAACACCGGGCACTGGCACGTATTTGTTAGCAGTGTTTACATTGTACAACCCTATGGAGGTGGACAGATGTTCGACGTTGAACCAGGATGTCTCTATACCTTCCTGAGCACCAGATTTACTAATGAAAGGGATGCAACTGCTTCCCAGTCAACACAGCAAAGTAAGGCAAGTTAACCCTCGGGAGCGCTGTGATGTAATGATAAGGGACAGGTAGGGGGAGGGGCCGTTCTCACTGATGAGGTGAGGGGGCAGGTGCTTCCTGGAGCAGCCCCTGGTTACCACACGGGAGCTACGATGGACCCTTGCCTGGTTTCCATGGAAACTGAAAATAGTATAATTTTGTACCTTAAGATTTTTATAGCAGTTTTAAAAGTTCCTTTGATAATGATAAATCATAGGTTCAAAGATATGATTTTATAGTTATATTTTAGGGCTACAATATTTTTACTTCTTTAGAGTATTAAGAGAAATTAGTTTTTATGCAGCTCTCAAACGTAAACATGTGTTTTATGTGTTCATGTAATATTCATATCCTTTTTATACTTCATATTAAAAGATAATTAAAACAGTATGTCAGGTAGAAGAACAGAAGACTATAGCTCAATATGTTTATGAAAATGAAAAATCAAATAAGCTTATGGTCTGTCCACAATGAAAATATATGAAATTAGGTTATATTAAGTTTTGATTGAGTACATACTTAAAATTATATGCTTATATATTTTAAAATCCACAAATTCTTTTTCTTTGAATGTCTTAAACTACATTTAGTTGTAGTTGACTCCCATCTACTGGCTAAAAATGATATTTTTTTGTGAAACCATTTTTTGTCAAGATTTTGACACAAACAAACACAACTTGTAAAATCTGATAAATTAACAACATTACTATGCAACATGATTTTCACAACCAGTGGACTTAAATTAACATAAAGGATAACATACCAGGATGAATTAGAATAACATGAAAAAATAAGAAAAAAGGCTCTCAGGGCACTGACTACACAGCAACGAAAAAAATTCAAAACAACAAAAAGCATTTTGAAACAAATGTGAGGGCTCACGCAAGTATCTGCTAATCATGTTAAATGACAAATAACTTTTTTAAATGATTGAGAAACAAAACGTCTCAGGATCTGTGAGATCTGTCAGACCTACGAGAAGAAACTGTTTCTGCTCACTCTTTTAAAATCAGGGACTTGAAAGACTTTCAAAGCACATTTATGAAAACCGCTGATGCCCCGAAGGAGGACGGGACCCCCATCTACTGTGCGTGAACCAGCTCAGGACTCAAACTGATCTCAGCAGGGTGGCGCCTGGGTTGACAAAAGTTAATCCCTAATCTACAGTTCCCAAGCAAAGAGCACCAAAAACCAAAAGTTGTTTTTAACCCTTTCAGTGGCAAAACCTGACCTGAGCTAAGTCATTATTAATCCCACTTAGCGTGACTATCCACACCTTTCACTGCAGCAGGATTAGTATGTTTGACAGCGGGGAGCTGTTCCTGGGTAGTAGGGGCAGGCGGCAGACATAGCAGGTAACAGGAGGCTCATTGTGTTACCCTCTAAAGGCTGATATTTCAAAGCTCACCTGCCTTACAGACTCCTGATCAGGGATTCTGAATATGCAACAAAAGTGAACTGAAAGGAGTAAATGCCCACACACACTCGGAACCAAACATTCAACAGCAGGAACGCAGAAGGAGAGAGACTGAGTCTACCAGCAGCATATTTAATAAAAGGGGATTGGTTAGTTTACAGTGAGCTGCTTTAGAACACCTTTTTGCCCAGATCTTTGCCAGTCATTTTACATAAATTAGCTCTAACGTTGCAAGAATTGTGCAAAGTGAAAATAATATTCTCGTTTTATAGATGAGAAAACCCAGGCTGCGTGTCGCCAAGCGATCCATGCAAAGGTCACAGCTATCACACGGCAGACCCAGGACTCGAGCCCGCTGCTTTCTGGCTTTTACTGGAGGACCCTTCCAACTACACTGCTTTCCGAAATAGCATAGGGAAGGGACTTGAGTCTAAATCATGTAGAGAACATCAGAAGGAACGGGGGAAGTGCTGCCAGAAAACAGTATTTTGGGGGGACGGGAGTGGGGGATGGGGTAGGATCCAGAGGCACCACAGCTCTCCTCTGCATCACACTTTTATGTAGAAAAGAATAAACGTTTTGTTTTTAGTGGAAACTATAGGGATTCAGACTTCAGCTGAAGATAAGGGGGCATTTGTAATTTTCAGAGACTGTGAGCCTCACAAGGGCAGGGGTATTGGTCTGTGTTGTTCACTGATGTGCCTAAGTGACTAGAACACAGCCTATCCAGTAGCAGTTATTCAATAAATTATTTGTGGGATGAATGAATGAGCTGACAGGAAAAGAGCAATGCGAGTCTGTTGGGAGTGGTGGTCCCTCCAAAGCTCCTGATGGCTACCTTGCTTATCTTCCAGACCATGCTGTAGACAACTGTCCACCTCGTCCCCCATCACTAGGTGCGCTCTGTAAGCCAGGGACCCTCTTAGGCTTTTATCCTCAGCATCTAAGCCAATGCTAACAGAGAAAATGTTCAATAGATGCCAGTTGAGTTTATGACTATGTAAATAAATAGTAGATAATGGTTACCCAGACTTGCTGTATAACAGATTGCAAGACTGCATTTGAGTCCAAAAAAAAAAACCAAAAAACAAAAAAATCTTGGCCTAAAACGTGCACAGAGCCCCATTTATCTGTGTGCAACAGAAGGGCTAATACCTGAGACCACGCGATAGTTAGAATTGAGCCCCAAGGTTTTACCTCTTGGTCCAGAAATATAAACACATATAATCTGGGGCTCAGAAATGAGAGCATCACCATTTAATGATGATGCTGGTCATATTACCAAGTAGTAATTCTCAACAGCTGGCACTACACATGGCTCTCTAAAAGGGAGAGGAACATCCAGTAAACCCTATACAGATGTGATCCTCTGGTTATATAATGGGTATAATGCAGATGACTGATGTACACAACTTTCTAGGGCTTTTGTATAAAAGTTTAATTTAAGAATAGTTTTAGGTTTATAAAAAGTTCATGAAGATAGCACAGAGAGTTCCAATATACTCCACACCTAATTTTCCCTTTTTTAAAAAAGGGGAAGTTAGTGTGGTACATTTGTCACAATTAATAAACAAATATTGGTAACTATTATTAACTAAATTATGTATTTTACTCGGATTTCCTTAGTTTTTACCTACTGTTAGTGAGTTTGTTTGTTTTCTCCTGCTTCAGGATCCCACCCGGTGTGACACACTGTATTGAGTTGTCGCGGCCCCTTAGGCTCCTCGTGGTTGATCGTTTCTCGGACTTTCCTTGGTTTTGGTGAACTGGAGAGTTTTGAGGAGCACTGGTCAGGTATTTTATGAACTGTCCCTTAACTGGGATTTGTCTGGTGTTTTTTCTCCTGATTAGGCTGGGACTGTGTTACTGGGAAGAAGAACAAAGAGCTAAAGTGCCCTTCTCAGCATATCGTAGGAAAGACGCCTACCAGCAGCGAGACTTGTCCCTGCTAACTGTCACCTGGCTGAGGTGACTGTTACCTGGCTGAGGTGGTGGTTGGCAGGCTTCTCTGCTAGAAGGTTATTCTTTTCCACTTTCCATACTGTGATCTTTGGAAAGAAGTCACTGAGTGAGGACCATACTTAAAAGGGGGGAGTATGTTTCACCTCTCTAGAAGAGCATTTTGACAAGTAGAAGAGGGCAGAATTATGTCTTAGAGAGAAAAGAAATAGTTTGATAAGATAAAATTCAATCTACCCTTTGGGAGATGACACACTAGGTGCAGGAACACTTAGAATAATAGTCTCGGAATATAATTGGCGCTTCACTCTCTACACCGTTTCCAACTGAGAAGTACTCCAACTGAGAAGGAGAACTATGGTTCTCCTTTTTATTGGAAACAAGCTATTCCTTCATCACGCTTTTTCCACCTTTTGTAAATCTGCCTTATTCCTGAAGGAAGTGGATATTTACTTGTTAAAACATATAAATGTGGTACATGGGTGTGATATTTCCAAATCTGACCAATTTGTTTCCAAATCTTTAAATGAACTTGCTCACATATACACAGAATGCAGAGAAACGAAACGCCACCTGAGAATTTACTGTTGCTATAACCCCCGAGCTAATGACCCAAAATCCAAAGAAGAAACTCAGCCTGCTCTCCTGTCATACCTTTTGCAAGGCCTTATGATGAAAGAGGATCTTAACATAAATAATGCATGGTCAATAACACAGTACACCAAATTGCACTTAAAATATTCATGCAATTCTTAAAAAAAAAAAAAAAAACTACCAAGTGCAATTCAGGCTGAAGCTTCAGAAGGGATACAACATATGGATGATTCTAAGTATCTCTGGAATGAGTTTACTGAAGAATCTGCTACAGGTTTCTGTTTTTCTGGAGCACTTTAGCACAGTTTCTGAAAATACTACATAATGTGCTGTGTCTGGCTCAGACATGGTAGATTTGCCTTCAAGCGGTCTGCTGTGACTTTATAGAGGATATCTTTTCCTTCATTCTGCATAGAGACATAACTTTTTAGGCCAGTATAGAAAGAGCTTTGGGCATGCATTTGGAGCTGAGATGAATCAACTGTTTTGGAGCTTGTTAGGTCTGATTTCTGCTTTAAGGCTAAGTATTTTCAAAACATTTGCTAAAAAGTGTAGTTAGCAGGAAAATAATAAGAACACGGGATTTTAATAAAGGGTATTCCTAAAGGTTCCCATTTAAAAATGAAAAGCAAACGCCCTTAAAATAGATTTGAAATGATGCATCTCAGTTGTCATTAATAAATACACATTCCTGAGAAATAAAATTTTGTAAATACTTATGCCAAAGAATCTAGAGATTTAAAAAAAATTATGAGCATAATTAAACCAAGAAAGTTTTCTGAGTACTGTAAATCAAAAAATAAAGCACTGATCTTACCATAGAGCAACAAAACGTTTTGACATCAAAAAAATTAAATTTTACTTAAACCTAGAAATACATCAACAAAAAAAAAAATTCACTGTGCTCTTAGATATTAAAAAGCCTAAATTATGAAAGTTATAACACATATTTATATTCATCATTGAAATTTTTTAGTACAATAATTGAGTCCACACTGATCTAAACCATAGTAAACGTGTATGTCTTATAAACTAAATAACTGTAAATCCAAGGGCATGATACATGACTAATGGGTGAACTAAACACTCATGTACCAGAACATTGTTCTGGAACTCAGCCGTGGCCTGTGTGGTCACCACAATGAGTCACACAGGACAAAGCGTGACTAGTGACATTGCTAGTTAACAGCCTGAGTGTGAGGACACCCGAATAGTTGTTTGCCAAGTTGCACAGAACACTCTGAGCTGCCGATCCTAAACGGGTGCATCAAATCTGGACCATTAATTGGTATGAGCAGAAAGGATACAAAATGGTTCAGGACTAGTATCATTTTTAAAAACAAACATTCATGTAAACTTATCACATCAGTGAAAAATTAACTGAATTCAACTACCCACGAACTCTAGTTTGCTTTTTATGTTAGAAACAATTTTTTTAAGTAATAGGTATTTTTAAAATTAGAATGCTTTGAAACCTTGACGCTTAATACAATTCTGTACATCATTTGCTCAATGTGCAATTAAATGTAGCTTCCAAGCTGATTTCTGACTAGTATTTACGATTTCATATTTTTGTTAACCTTAGTACTTACCAATTGGAAAAATATTTTACATAATAAAATCAATATGGTACATTTCATTAAAGGAATTGGATGCTATTTAAGGATTAAGCCTGCTAATAGTCTTAGGATTCGGTAAGAATTAGAAAACTGTCAGAACCTTAATTTTCAGTGGGAAACCAGTTAGGATTCTATATATAGGCTCATTGAAGGGTTTGTTGAGGTCAGACAGCATGTTGACATCATACAGGCATTCTTAGGATAGCTTTCAATTTTGAATATAAATTTTGAGGGAACTTAAGATGTCAGTGCATCTTACATACACAGCTCAATCATATTTTATGACTATTTGGGCATGAACAAATAGAGGCAAACGTAAGTATAGTATACTGATGGATAAATGCAATGAGTAATGATAACGTCTTTTACAGACCTTGAGTTCAAATTAGAGTTTTCACTCCTTGCTATAATGTGAGCTGGGGTGAATAGCTTAACTCCTCAGACAGTTTCATCATCTGTAAAATACATGTTTTATAGGCTCTTAGGATTAAATTACATGGTAACGAGTGGAAAAGGGACCCAGTGCTTGGCACCTATTCTGCAGTCCTAGACTTATCACTGTGAGGTGATTACATTTTGCTTATTTGTTTTCACCTGCAGGTGCAGTGCTCATTGAAGGCAGTCTCTTCTCTATATTCCTAGGACTGTGTCTGCAGATTATTAAGTCCTAAAAATGGTGGCTGAAGCATGATGAGTGAACTCTGCAATCCAAAAACTTCAAAGTACTTTCTTAGACCATTTCTCTCATAAGATTTTGAGGCAGAAAAGACAGGAAATAAGCCAGCAGCCTACTTTTTCTTCCGCTAAAATAACCTAATACCCTTCCATCAAAAATTTGCTTCCCTAGTTTTTGTCTTTATGACAGTCAACTCCTCTATTTTCTTCAAGTAGAATGGGCAGCAATAAACTCCTCTACCCACAGCCAAAGCAGAAAGTACCTAAGAAATCGAGCAGGAATTATGTCCTATGAGTCAACTGTCTAGCAAGTGGTCTCGTTCCTCAAAATACATTCTTTGATCACCTATTATGTGCCAGGTATTGCTACAGTGACAAGTAAAACAATCTCCATTCAGGAAATTTAAAATTTAAGAATGTGTGCATTAAGCTAGACTGTAGTGTGCCTAAAAGTTACCCAGGGTACTTGTTAAAAACGCAGATTCTTGGGTTCCCCCTCAGAAGACTAGAACTGAAATTTCCAGCTCTTGGTCTCAGAAGTTGGGCCAGCTTGTCTCTTGAAGCCCCAATTTCAGGGCTGTTGTTTATACTGCGCTGCTCGTCTGAAAAAACATCCTCCACTCGCCATCACCCCGCCCCCACTCACCCTCCGGAGCTCTGCTGCAATGCTACCTCCTCTAGCAACTTTTCCTGATCGTCCCATGTGTCCCACAGAGTCAATTCCTTCTTTCTCTGACATTGTTTACCTCGTACCCATTCCCATCGACAACAAACTTACTGGCTGTATGATTTATTGGTTTACATTTCTGCTTCCAGAAAATGGGCCCTGTTCATCTCTGCAACCAGGTCCCTACCTGGTCAGGACACACTTACAAAATTATAATGGGAAAATTGTAGAGTTCCCTGATAAAGCCGGGAATGCCCTTAGTCAGAGATAGGCAAAAGTAAAAAAAATCCATTTAAATCCATCCAGTTGCCAGCACAGTGACCCAACACAGTCAAAAGCCCCAAACTGCAGGGTTTTGACAGACCATGGAACTGAATGATCATTTAAAAATCCCCTACAGATGTCTTCAGTTGCAATTTGTAAGTTCTAAAGCAATGTAAAAAAAAATCTTTACTCTTTAAATCTACCTATCAGATCTGTTCAGTCTGATTTAGATCTAATAAAGATGTTTTTGTGGAAACTAAAACTAGAATCCAATTTATAACTTAAGGATATGGTATCTTCAGGATATGACACATTTGAAGTAAACATTTTGTGTTCACGCTATATTTCGTTGAGAATAATAACTTAACTCCTTGAATGATGTGTGTAGGAGATGGTAAGAAGTAAAGACAGAATGGGAACTGACTTAACTATCACTTTATTGACAGCTGTGTTTGTGCCTTCTATACCTCTCATTTTCTATTGTTACTAGAAAAGTTTGTGTGAGAATCTATCTAAAATACATCACACAATCTTAATTTTTCTGTAATTGTACTAAATAACCTCTTTAAAGGCTATCAGTCTGAAATGTTTACTTTTTTATAGTTATGAACTTAAAGATAATTATTAAATAGTCACTGTATTTTTCATGCACAATTTACAATGAACGTTACCTTATTTAGTATGCTACAAAAAAAACCCTTGCAAGCCCTTAGTCTTATTTGGTGAGCATTTGTTCACATGACTTATTCAAAAGTATTATCCCTAGTGCTATAAGCATATAGAAATATGCTTGGTGACTGTTGTTCCCAATCTTCCAGGTGGTCGAGCCAAAACAATGGGGAGGCAGCCTAGCTTCTTCCTTCGCCACCTATCCAACCTATCCACTCACACAACCGTCCATCCATCTCGTGTCTCTACCGCCTCTCTCCTCGGCCCAGGTACCCTGCTCTAGATCAGAGCACCGAGTCTGCTTTCTCTCCTCCCTTCTCAGCTGCGGCCAATGATCCTTCTAACTCCCCATCTGAAAAGCCTCCCGTTATTTTCTGCTGCCAAGGGCATAAAAAGCTGTACTCTTCGGCACGGTACACAGGTCTTTCATGAACTGCTTCCCGGGCCAAGTAAAAATTTGGCTGTAACCCCTCTGACCATACTCGCTGTACTACCTGTACTTTCTGAAACTTGACACAACTTCTCATTCCTCCTTAGACTCTTTCCATACTACCCTTGTCCCTAGAACCTTCTCTTCTCTTATCGAACTGATAAATCCCTATTGTATCCATTAGATCTGAGTGTAAGCATAATTCCCCCATAGCAACCATCTAGTGGTAGTTTAACTTCTGTTAGTTTGTTTTCGTGTCTGTCTTCCCTCTGGATGGAAGACACTGTGGGCAGGAGCTCGTCCTTTCCTCTGCGTTGCCCCGTGTCAAGAGAAGTGGCCCCGTGAGGAAGACAGACAGTAATGTGGGTTGAATAAATGAATAATTGTCTACATAGCCCATGCCTAAGGCTGGTCCTGCTCAGAGCTGTGCCAGAAACTCGAGAAACATTAAAGTGTACAGTAAGTGGGAACACATGCAGAGTTACAACAATCGTTTCCGTCCTTCTCTCCTGTCCTCGCTGATTCTGCAGTGGGAGCTTTGATGAAGACACGTTAGGTCTCGGAGTTTAAGAAGGGAGGAGACTGTGACTGCGGGAATAAGCTAAGAGGTTTGCCCGCGCAGGAACAATCAATCGGGCTCCGGCAGTCCCCGGGGACCCCTTTGACCGAAAGCAGCATTGCTCACCTGGCATGAATATTTCACTCACCTGTCACCTCTCACTAATGATGCTTCTGAGTTTTATTTATACCCATTCTGTGCTATGGAGGATTTGGTGTAGTTAAGATATAAGGTCAGTTTCTTTATCTAAAAAATTATAATCACCTTTCTTTTTTTCCTGCTATAAAGTTCAAATGTGATAATGTGAAACTACTTTGAGAACTATAAAAACATGAAATAAATCTAATTAATTCTTACTAGATTATGTGAATTCATTTATTTTCTATTTGTTTCTTAATTGAGCTTAGCAGATTTGATGAAGCTGGGTTTTCCACTAGAACAAAAGAGATTCAGATGTTTCGGTTATCGGTTCCCTGATCTGGGTGTTCACTAGATGCCCAGGCCCACCTCCGATGTGGGGAGTCTGGGGCCCAGGAGAGAAGCCTGGGAATCTGCATTTAATAAAGTTCCCGGGGGCGGGGATTGAAAATCGCTGATTTAGGTTTATATCCTTTAAGAAGGTGTTCTCCAAAGTGGAAGCATGTGTTATAAACATACACATCTGAGCCATGGACATACTGAACTAAAATCTAGATGTTAAACATGCCTCCGCCACTCTTCTTGACTCTGTAATTACGGAGCTTCACTGGGAGAGATGCCACAAGTGAGGGTCGTTTAAAAGGAAAAAAGCAACAGCCTCATAAGCGCCACAGTCCCACCTCTAGAGACAGGACCCTCGGGCTCGCCCTGGGTGTTACTGCAGTTCAGCTGTTCCAAGGGTCTCCTCTCCCGGCCTCCTCACGGTCACACGGCCCAGGCCGGAAACTGGTAAAGCTGCTGAGAACCCAATCACTGTTTGTATAGCTCTGTTTTCATGACAGAACATGTTCCAAGTTCCAAAAGCCTTCATCAAGAGTGATCTTTAGAAATGCAACTTACTCTTTGATCGGGAACTGTCTGTTACCCTAGGGGAAAAAAAGCCCAGTAAGTTACAAAACACACATAGGACAAAGATTTCTTTTTCCTGAATTTTGTAGACAGGGGGCAGCATGCACAAGCCAACTATACAAGCAAAAGCCTAGGTGCCAAATTTACAGAAAATGCTCTCCTGAAGAAACCTTTGTATAATGTCCCTTTGAAACTACAAAATACTGTTTAGTTTTTTTACAATGGGCTGGCATTCTCACTGCAAAAAAGAAAAAGAAAAAAGATAAAAACAAAAAACCCACAACATGACCCAAGAAGCTGTCTATTTCTTTGGTTTGGAAAATGCATGCACGTGATGTCACCGTGGCTTTGGAAAGGGCACACGCACGTAAGTGACGACACGGATCATGCCAGAAAACTCAGTCATTGAAAATGATAACTGAGCCCTCACTGGTGTGGCTCAGGGGGCTGGGCATCGTCCTGCAAACCAATGTGACTCTGTGTCAGGGCATGTGCCTGGGTTGTGGGTCAGGTCCCCATTTGGGGGCGTGCGAGAAGCAGCCCACACATTGATGTTTCTCTCCCTCTTTTTCTCCCTCCCTCCCCCTCTAAGAATAAATAAAATCTTAAAAAATAAAAATTAAATGGTAATGGATCTTCTTGTGCTCTGTCATTATGCAAATCCAAGAAATGTACTGCCAAAGTGATTTATGTTAGTGCAGTTGAAAGACAATTAAAAATGTAATCTTCAGCAGATCATTTAAAAATTGACCCTCTATGGCTGCCAATGCCTTATAACGGTGATGCATATTGAACAGTAATTGTGTTGGTCCTTTTATTAGAAGTGATATAGCACTTAAATTCAATGTACCCAATTGCCAAACAAAATTAAAGTGGACTTTAAAGGATACTGCTTTTAAATTTTATTTGGGGCTCTAAAGAAGTCTCTTTCCCATTTTTATGTTTGGGTTAACACAGCTACTCTTGGACTAGAGGGTAACAAATCTGTAGTTAGTTCTCTTGTGTAGGGACAACGGCTGGGTGGCGCCCTGTTTTTAGGGAGGATGTGCTCCTACAGATAGGAGCGCTGACCGAATCAGTGCTAGTGTGGTTGTTACAACACAGTTTCCATGGTGACCTGATATCATACTTTGGTAACTGCTCTTCAAATCTCCCGATTGGTTTCCAGCTGTAGAGCCTTCCAGCTACACTGCCATTCACACAGTAGCTGTTAGGGCTGCAGTGAGGGCCTTCATTAACGCCCAAGATTCCACCACCCCTAATGTCCTGCTGCTTTTAAGCTACCAACACTGGAAGAAAATGAGGAAGGTTTTTCTAAGATGGTTGCCAAGGTTTTTTCCAACTTGTTGAGCCTAAGAGTCCACTCTAACTCCCTTATTTTACAGACAGAAAATAGGAACCAGTGTGGTTAACACTTAGGGTAATTTTTCTAGCAATTTGGAAAAAAACCTTAAAATAATTAGAATTTAAATTAAAATTCACCTAAGCTGTTTTTCTAAAAGAGAGAATGCTAAACTGTTTTTTCTTTTTTTGCGGGGAGGTGGGTGGGTAGGGGGAACAATAGGTATTTCCACAATTACATTTGAGAAACAATAGGGTAAACAAAGTAAAGCAGATTTCCTTCCTACAGAAATCGTCACTAATTTCTTTGAGAATCTGTCAAAAGGGTGATGGTAAATAAAAATGTTTCCTAAACAATTTTTCTCTTTTCTCACAGAGCACTCTTGAGATCCAGTAATCTGCAGAAAAGTTTGGCAGACATTATTACAGATGCATGAAGGGTCTACATAATTTATTACCCAATTAAGAAAAAAAAATTTTTTTAATTTTCTTTATTTATTTTTAGAGAGAGAGGAAGAGAGGGAGAAAGAGAGGGAGAGAAACAGCAATGTATGGTTGCCTCTCACATGGCCCTCACTGGGGACCTGGCCTGCAACCCAGGCATGTGCCCTGACTGGGAATTGAATCGGGACCCTCTGGTTCCCAGCCCGCGCTCAATCCACTGAGCTACACCAGCCAGGGCCCAATTAAGAAAATTTTGAGAGTGAAAGAAGATGCTATTAATATTTATGCTGAGAGAACAGGCATAAAGTGCGACTGACCGAGATGGGACGTGTGGTCACCACACAGAGGCATGGAACAACCACCAAAACAAAACACTTTGAAAGCTACAGACAACAACAGAAAGACAGCCATAGCGCTGATCTCACACTTGAAGGTTATAATATATAAAATGACGAGCACTATTCTGTGTTGCTCTAGAGAGCAATAACAATAATAACAATAATAATGACAACAATAATAATAGGATGAGGAGGAAGGGGAAATTACAGGAAGGAAGATATTTATACAGTGTACAAAGGAACTTTCCAGCAATTATTTGCCTCCAAAAAGGAAATGAATTCTGTTGGGAAGATGTAGTTCCTCCCTGCCTCCCAAGAGGTATTCAAACAAAGGCTAGATGTTACCCTGGGAGGGGTGCTCCGTGAATTAGGAGCACATGATTTCTAAGAAACAACTAGTATTTTTACGATGCTATGATTTCAGTAGTAGGAAATTATCATCAAGTCCTGAAACATTACTACAATTCGGTGCAAATAAACATGCTTATTTTAAGGAAGGATTCACAATGTCTTATAATCCAACACTTTGCAATCAACTATTTGCCCAAAGGCATATGATGAATACACCATTGAACAAATGAAACATCTTCAAACATGGCCTGGTAGTTCAATTGGTTAGAGCGTCATCCTGATACACCAAGGTTGTGGGTTCAATCGCTGGTCAGGGCACAGACCAAAGAATACATAAACAAGTGGAACAACAAATCAGTGTTTCTCTCTATATATATAAAACTAGTAATTAAAAAAAAATTAAACCACATTGCACACTTCGCCATGAGGCTTTGTTCTCAAAGAGGCCATTTCATCTATGTTCTCTCAAACTAATGCTCTCAAAATTCCCAGGGGCAGTGATGTTAAAATCAAAAATTGGGAGGTTCAGACTTAGGTACAATTTATAGATGAACCAAAAGTAAAGTGGAAGGAACCTTGTAGGTCATTCTAATTCAGTTTGTTTATATCCGTTTAAGGACTCTGGCCTAGGGATATAAAGCATCTTGACCAGTAAGTATTACACGATAAAATCATAATTAGGTATGAATGTGAATAGGACATGTACAGAAGATTAAAATTATTTTACCTATTTTCACATAAGAAAATAGAATATATTAACAAATTAAGGTGTTAAGCTATCTAATTTTATCAAAATAGGTATTATACATGTGATTTTGGGAGTAAGTCTCTAATCCTTCTAGTTCCTAGAAAATTCAAAGTAAAGGTAATAACAGAAATAAGGAATTGTGTCAGCTTTAATGTTCTTCAGTAATGACACACAGTAACATAGGATCAAAATCTCACATTCTGCGGTTGAGAGGTAAACGGTGTGGTGAATGTCAAACAGCTAGAACAGCAAGAAGCAGAATTCTCACCCCGGTCATATCACTTGAGATAAGTACAGTAGTATTTTCATTATGTTCATCTGTCCCCTACAATAATTTTTGTTTTGCCAAAGCTGTTTTTGAGTTTTTATTGTATTAAAGAAGCCCTTTGATCTAATCAATACAGAAAGTAGAACAGGAAACCCTACATTTGTAGGATCCATCTGTCCTCAGGCCTCAGTAATCCTACATCAGGCCACTGCGGCCACAGGCAGGCTCCGAGCTGGGGCCTCGGGACGCATTCAGTAGGTATCTTTTGGAAAACAAATGAACAAATGAAAGAACGTAATCAGGTGAATTTCTACACAAGGGAATCGTATATCAAGTAAGAGCTTCTCATCTTCTTTTTGGCTTCATCATGCAAACAGGGAGTTCACACATATACCTGGCTTCACCATGGAGTTTTCTGGAGCAAGACAGAGCCACACCACAGCAAGATGTCCCTGTGCAAAGCCATCTGAGATAACTTCAGACCAAGAAACGGGAGGTGAAAACAGAACTAGAAATTAGGTGAGACAGCTTCAACACAAAGAATTCAAGCAAATCACCCATAGCTACCCGGTTGGGAGTCATTTTGTAAACATGTCTAATGAATAAAATGCAGTGGTTCAATGCAATGAGCATTTCTTTCATTATATCAACGGGTTATAGGTTAGGCAGTGAATGGCAGAGGAGAGATGGGTTAGGAAATAGAAACAGGAAAACACAGAAATGGTGCCTTGTAGCAATGGCAGGGCAGGAAAGCATGGAGCCCTCAATCCCTAACACCTTATCACGCCTCCAGTGCCACGTCGGCACCAGTGCCACGTCAGTACATGATTACTTTCAGGAGACCAGGAGCTCACACTTGAGTAGTAAAAGACAATGGTTGTACGTGGCTCCACTGAACTGGAAAAATGGCTTTTGGGGGACGATTGTTTTGCTCTCCACAGTGAGAAGTTCCTGACATATCTGAACAGGGTACAGGCAGTCCCCCCTTTATACACATCAGCACTTTTTAGCAAACTGCCCCTGTGATACTTTCCTGAGAGAAGAGCTGATAGGGTGCCAATGATTCCATAGGAACTGACTGCTCGTGTGACCTCTCCTCAGGCAGACCTGAGCAGAGGGGCTTGAGGTGCTGGGCTGGGCTG
>PVJI01006182.1:0-88910 GCA_004026765.1 Micronycteris hirsuta
CTCCTCCCCCTTAGTTCTGTCCATGTGTCCTCTACAGTGATTCCTGAAAACTCTTCTCCCCATTGTCCCCTCCCCCCTCTCCCCTGTCTATTGTTAGACTGTTCTTAATTTCAGTGTCTCTGGTTATGTTTTGCTTGCTTTCTGCTTTTGTTGGTTATGAACCGGTTAAAGGTGAGATCATATGGTATTTGTCCCTCACTGCCTGGCTTACTTCACTTAGCATAATGCTCTCCAGTTCCATCCATGCTGTTGCAAAAGGTATAAGCTCCTGGAATGCAGACTGGTACAGCCACTGTGGAAAACAGTATGGAACTTCCTCAGAAAAATGAAAATGGAACTGCCTTTTGACCCAGAAATTCCACTACTGGGATTATACCCTAAGAATCCTGAAAAACCAATTCAAAAGAACCTTTGCACTCCTATGTTCATAGCAGCACAATTCACAATAGCTAAGTGCTGGAAACAACCTAGGTGCCCATCTACGAATGAATGGATCAAGAAACTATGGTACATTTACACAATGGAATCCTATACTATTCTTAACTTCTCTGTCTATTTTGTACCTACCAATATGCTTCTTATTACTTGTACCTTTTCCCCCATTTTCCTCCTGCCCCCTCCCAGATGATAACCCTCCTAATGATTTCCATGCATATGATTCTGTTCTTGTTCTGGTTGTTTGCTTAGTTTGTTCTGGTTTTTTCAGATTCAGTTGTTGATAGTTGTGAGTTTATCATCATTTTGATCATCTTCTTTTTCTTAAATAAGTCCCTTTAACATTTCATGTAATAATGGCTTGATGATGATGAACTTCTTTAGCTTTACCTTGTCTGGGAAACATTTTATCTATCCTTCCATTCTAAATTACAGCTTTGCTGGATAGAGTGATTTAAGTTGTAGGTCCTTGCTTTTCATTACTCTTCATACTTCTTGCCAGTCTTTTCTTGCCTGCAAAGTTTCTTTTGAGAAATCAGCTGACAGTCTTATGGGAACTGCTTTGTATGTAACTCTCTGCTTTTCTCTTGCTGCTTTTAAGATTCTCTCTTATCTTTAACCTTTGGCATTTTAATTGTGATATATCTTGGTATGGTCCTTTTTGGGTCCAACTTGTTTGAGACTCTCTGTGCTTCCTGGACTTGTAGGTCTATTTCCTTCACCATATTAGGGAAGTTTTCTTTCATTATTTTTTCAAATAAGTTTTCAATTTCTTGCTCTTTCTCTTCTCCTTCTGGCATCTCTGTCATTCAGATATTGTCTCTTTTGGAGATGTCCTAGAATCTTCTTATACCCTCCTAATTTTTTTGAATTCTTATTTCTTCATTCTGTTCTGATTGAATGTTTATTCCTTCCTTATGTTCCAAATCATTGATTTGAATCCTGCCTTCCTTCCTTTCACCAATGGTTCCCTGACAATTTTTATTTATTTTACTTAGTCTAGCCTTCATTTCTTTCCTTATGCTTCTGCCATACTCAATGAGTTCTCTGAGCATCCTTATCACTAGTGTATTGAACTCAGCATCTGATGGGTTGGCTATTTTCATTTTGTTTGATCTCTTTCTGGGGTTTTGTTCTGTTCTTTCATTTGGGTCACATTTCTTTGTCTTCTCAGTTTGGCTGCCTCCCTGTGTTTGTTTTTGTGTATTGAGTAGAGCTTCTTTGGCTCTCTGTCCTAGTGTACCTGTTAAATTGTATAGGGCGGAGCCTTAGGTATTTGCCAGAACAGGGCAACCTGCTTCACCACTTTGTGGCTCTGTATGTGGGGGAGGGGTCAGAGAAGCTAGAGTGCCTCCTGCCTGCTGGAGGCTTGCTCAGCACTTGCCCCATTTCCAGTAATTTCTCCCACTTCCTGCATGCAACAGGTGCCCTTCTAGCTGTTGCCCTGGTGGTGGTTCCCAGAGTGGGTAGGTTTGCATACATTCTAGGACTATGTGGAACATTTAAATGGACTCTTCTGAGAGACTGGCAATTTGTTCTGCTGCCCCAAACCCCAATGGTTTTTATAAGTTATGAGGCTTTATTTTCCCAGTGCTGGACCCCTGGGCTGTGCGGTCTGGTCTGGGGCTGGGATCGCCCACTACCAAGGTTTCCCTCCTGATGTTTATCCACCACACTTGAATGGGGGACCACCCATTCTGCCAGCCACCACTGCCACTGCCTTGCTGCTGCCACCTTGCCACAGCCACACTGTGATCTTTCTGCCCTGGCTCCCCATCTCTGCCCCTCTGACCCATCTGGATGAATATGGCTTCTTTAACTCCTTGGTTGGTGGACTTCCATATAGTTGAATTTTCTGGCAGTTCTGGGTATTGTTTTGAGGTTAGTTATGATCCTTCTTGTGGTTATGCAAGGAGGCGAAGCATGTCTACCTATGCGTCCATCTTGACAGGAAGTCCCCTATACTTGGAGCACTTTTAAAAATTAACTTTTTAGTATTGTAGAAATCACAAAAAAGATGCATGACAAAACTGGCTGTTGGTGAGGCACTGAAGATTCAGTCCTTCTCTCTGTCAGGATGGAGTGGGAAGTAGAATCACTGGAATCCCCTGGAGATGGGAGACTTTTATATGTATCAAAAAGGACATGAATTGTTTACATAGTTGAGAAATGTGCAGTTTTTGGATAAAGACTTGGTACAGCTCAATTCCTTCTATTGCTCCAGATTCTCAAAAGGACTTCAAATAGCCTAGGCTACAATTTTCCAACCCAGAAAAGTCAGCTACAATGCACAGAAGTTGCTAAGCTGCAGTCAAATTCTCTCTGGAAGGTTTTGTTTTTATTTTTTTAAGCTACAAATTTCAAGCTAGTATATGTGATACATTAAACTCTTAGATATGTTCTGTTAAGTAATAAATGAAGAGTTGTAAGTGTCCCTGAAGTATTTGGATGAAATGTGGCTCACATCAGTGAGTACGTGTATACATACACAATATTATAAGGACAAATTTATGACAACCCACTGACTAGT
Organism: Micronycteris hirsuta; assembly: GCA_004026765.1. Taxonomy (NCBI): domain Eukaryota; kingdom Metazoa; phylum Chordata; class Mammalia; order Chiroptera; family Phyllostomidae; genus Micronycteris; species Micronycteris hirsuta. The sequence goes on from PVJI01006182.1 coordinate 2,966, forward strand.
CAAAGATTGCTTCAGAAAACATCAATCACAAAAGAGCTAATTAATACCTGTCCCCCAGGGGCCTTTGAAAGAATTAACATTTGAATTGGATCCTGAAACTCTAAATTTGAATTTATCACCCATTCTTCAAGAAATATTGTAGTTATTATAAGATAGCACCATAGAAAAGAAATTCAGTGAAAGAGTGGGTTTGGTGCTTAAAAAATATTACCAGAATTATGTTATTCTATTGAGTTGATTCTTCCTTTAAATTAAACTTGTCCTCATATTATCAAGAATCTGACCTCAAATCAATTTAATAAATAGTTCCTTTTACTAAATATCACAATTCTTTGAAATGAAAAAAAAAGTCACATGGGGAACACAAGTAGGAAAAAGAGCTGGGCATAACACAGCTTTATAACTAGAAAAATTCTTCACCTTGGTTTCTTAAATCTGTGTTTCCATTACCAACAAGACAGGCATAGAAAGGCATCAAATGACCATTTTCTAGAACCTGACATCAAATCCACTCTAAATACCAAGACATTTATGTCTTTATAGACTCATTGATCAGTTTAGATTGCGGTTTATGATTCTGTGCCATCATTCCTAAGGATGAAGTTAGTTATAGGTAATAATTACAGGAAGTTCATTATTTATTAAGACCTAGTGAAGAATAACTCATTTAAATATGCTGGGATTTAAGTGCATTCTGTAATGATTTTCCTTATCAGAAATCAAGTCATGCACATTACATATAACATAATTTTATGTATTATATAAATTTTAACTATAGGCTGAGTGAATGACTTTTAGCACTGGCTCTGTCCGTTCCTTGTCATGGCCTATTTACTGGACCTTTCTGTGACTGTTTCTTCACATAAAATGGGGATAACAGTAGGAGTTACCTCATAGAATTGGTGAGAGAATTACGTAAGATAACAAGAGTATGAAAACCACAGGCCTGGCACATAATAAGGGCTCATTGGCTGTTATAATTTTCATAGCTAACAAATTCAAGTGATTTATAGTCACAGTATGATTGAAGCTTCGCCATATGTCCATTTTGGTTTTGCTGTTCTTTCTAGTTGTGTTTTACTGGCTGTAAAATGTAGCCACCACATTTGTACTACATATAAATCCATGTTACTGATTTTGTTCAGGGGTACTTCCAACTGCTAAAATTACTCAACCTCTTTCTAATGCAAGAGGAGGAATAACATCTGTTGAACAAATACATTGTTTTTTTTCTTTTGTTGTTGATGTTTTATCTATGGAATGGTGTGAAAGAATTCTAATCTAAAATGGAACTGGAAGATATAAAGTAGAAAATCACAGGGACACCAAACATAAGGACTGAGAGAATGATTTCCTGTAAATTTGTGATTTACAGAAAACTGATAACATTGGGCTTTTCTTAAATGAAAGGGAGTTGGTCAGTGGTTACCTTATATTAATCTTGGGAAATTTTGCTCATGGTTTCTTGAGACATAAATAAAAAGTGACCCAGATTGGTTATCTTGCAAAATAAGCTGGATTGAGTTTTGTTTGTATGACTGGACTCTATTTGTCTGCTCAGGAAAATTTTCAAAGCTGGTTTGTGTTTTTGCTTTTAATAGATTCTATCTAACTGAACTCTCCCCTCTTTACATTCCTTGCCCATAAATACAGCCTATTCCAAATCCTCAATAGAATGGCCTATAGCTTGCTGTAGTTTGCATTTCTTGTATTACAACTCCTCTGCTATTCATGAAAAAAATCCTATTTTTGACAATTTTAAGCTTGCCTCAGTTTACTTCTTTATTTAGGTTGACAATGGACAGTATTCATCTTGGAAGAGATGATGGGAATAATGCCATCTGGAAAGTACACAATAGAGGCAACAGATTTTCAAGGAGAAAGTCCTAAACTGTCAGCTCCTAGTGTTTTTGCATGGCCAGCTGACTCTTAATTTCCTAAAATTAGTCTCAGAATATTCTGTAAGGTCAATTTGAATAAATGGACTCACATGCCACCGTGATTTAACGTCTGCTTTGCTAATGAATCAGCCATGTTTGGCTCGCCTTGCTGTCTTCACATTTTTCTTTGTGTTTATCCTTCAGCTTAGCAACCAAGCAAACATTGAGTGGAATATCAATATTTAAGAGTAAAGCGTACTATTCATTTACTAATTGTTCCACAGAGCCACTGAGTTTGTATGGTTTACATTTTTGTACTTTGTTTTACTTATGATATTCCGATTGCATGACACTTTGGCTTTCATGATTAACAAGTTTTCAAATAAGAGACTTAAGTGTTTGTGAATATAAAAAATGTAAGAACAAGAGAACAGTTCTATTAAAGAATCAAAAAGGAACAAATATGTAAATAGGGCACTCGGTTATTTTATAGCAGTGCCAAAAATAAAGCCCCGCCTCCCCTGTGAATAGTTTTCTTTTGACGTAAGAGCTATAAACCTGTTTCTTGACATAAAATTAAGTTGAAAAAATAGTGCTTACTGGAAGACGGTCTTCAACAAAAGGTTCCATTTTTATGCCATTTAAAAGTTATGCGTGTCATACATTTATAATCACAGAATGAGTTTTTGTTGTACTTTGGGAAGGTAAAACAATCTATTTTACACGTACTAAAATAGTCCATTTTTTGAAAAAGGAAAGGTTTTATTTCAGGCATCGATTTGGACTAGGCAAGGGAAAAAAAAAAACTGTTTTTGCAGTTCTGAGTCCTCGATGATGCCTCTTCCACCAGTGACAGAAGCTTTGGGATTGGCAGGGTCTTTTAAGATCGTTATTTTATACCCTCGTTTTACAGATAAAGAGTCTGAGGCCCAGAGAGTCAGTGACCTGTTTAAGGCCCGGGACTCTCCAGATACCAGGTCCGGGATCCTTCTCCAACTTCACTGTCACAGAGGCTGCTTTCCACGTGCCATTCCCTTTTTGTTTAGGAACCCCATACAGTAATTCCTGTCACTTGGAAAGATGACCGCAAAACCGCAGGGCTCATGAGGGTTTCCTCCCTTCCCGAACCCCATTTTCTTTCTCTTTTCTTTCTACAAGTCCCCAGCCCCCGCGAAGCCAGGGTAGGAAGAGGCGGCTGGACGGGGGCCAGCCTGATTCTACGGGTCAGGCGGGTGGTGGCTCCCACTGATCCTCTTCCGCGGCCTCAGGTCCCGGCCTGGGCGAGGCCCGAGCTCCTGGGCCGCGTGATGCAGCCCAAAAAAGGGGCAGCCTCGCACGTGTCCCCGCCGGCGCCCGGGCCTCTAGCGTGCAGGACCCGCGCGCCACCGCCCAATCGCCGCGGCCGCCTAGCGCACCGGCCGCGTCTGCCGCCCGAGGCCGCCGGGCACCGGGAACCGCGCCGCCCGCCGCCATGCGGTTCCGGTTCGGGGTAGTGGTGCCGCCCGCCGTGGCCGGGGCCCGGCCGGAGCTTCTGGTCGTGGGGTCGCGGCCGGAGCTGGGGCGCTGGGAGCCGCTTGGGGCGGTGCGCCTGAGACCGGCGGGCACGGCGGCAGGCGCGGGGGCGCTGGCGCTGCAGGAGCCGGGCCTGTGGCTCGGGGAGGTGGAGCTGGCGCCGGAGGAGGCGGTGCAGGACGGGGCGGAGCCGGGCCGCGTGGACACGTTCTGGTACAAGTTCCTGAAGAGGGAGCCGGGAGGAGAGCTCTCCTGGGAAGGTACGGGCAGCTTAGGCAGGCCCCGTGGGCGGAGCGGGGACCGGGCCCCGGCCGCGGGCGGGCGCCTCGTTCCCTGCCGCAGCCCCGTGGGCGCTCGGCCTGCCCTTGGACATTCGGAAGCCGTCCCGCTCTCCGCCGGCCAAACTGTCCCCGCCAGCCGCGACACCGGCTCCCGACCGAGTGCCTAGACTTTTGCTGTGCCCCACCCGCCCTCCGCCCCTTAGGTCTTGGAGCCTCTGACCTCTGTCCCCCGCACTCAGTACCCAGTTCATTTCCGGTTCATCACCCGGGTCGCGCCAGCGTCTCGGGCCGGTTCTGTCCGCCCGGGACACCCAGGGTCTGCCGCGCCCGCGGCGTCCTTCCCCGCGCCCGCTCCCTGGACTGCCCGCCCAGCCCCGCGGCTCGTGGGTTCACCCCTCCGCTCTGCCTTTATTGATTTTCTGCCCGCATTTTCTTGCCTTATCTCACTAAAAAAATGACCCCACCAGTGAAGCCCGCCTTTTCGCTAATCCTAGGCTGCTACGTGCCAGTTACGTTGTGATCCCCCCCCCATTGGATTGGAGAGTGAACTGATATAAAGACGTTGAGTTATTCTCTTTTTAGATTTTTTAAAGTCCCGAATATATGACAGTTAAGCTATGCTCTGATTTTTTTAAATGTAAAAACAGTACTTGTAAAAATAAAACCAAGTGCACACGGTGAAAAACTATTTACTCCAAAACATTTTAGGCCCACTCATTGCCCAATATATGTATGTGTGTATATACATCGCCTGTTAGTGTCACTCGATATAGATGTCTCATTTTTAAAATGGCACCAAAATATTCTGCATGGACCAATGTGCGTTTAACGTAGGTTGTTTTTTTTTTGTTTGTTTTCCTCTGTTATAAACAGTAACCGCCTAGTTGAAAATCTGTATATAGAGTTACCTTTGGGCATTTGGATAGGGTAGATTCTGGGAAATGAAATCGTTAGGTCAAAGTGTAGCGCTAGTTTACATTTGCAGCAGGACTGCCAAATTCTACCCTGAAAAGATTATACCAACGTAGACTCCTGCCAGGGCTGACTTTAGACAGCCCTTTCTTTAAGCGAAATGTGTGTGGTGAGGGATTCGAGTGTGTGACACAACAGTTGTCCAAAGCCGACGAAATGAAGGTCTCCTTAGAAGTATATGTGACAGAGATAGGCCATGTAGTCCAGAAAGGCGTGGAAACAAAGAATCAGTAGAGCAAATGAGTATTCTGTAATATGCCATGTGTCATCCTTGTGCCTCTTTTTGTATCCCACTGGGTTACATGGTCTGGTCCCACTTAGTGTCCTATTGCATTTCCATATCAGAACTGAAAGTCACCCTCTTCAGTTTTTTGCCCTTCTTTAAGTGTACTACTATTACTAATACTTATGTTTATAATAAAATAACCTGATACTTTTAATACAAATTAAAATGGTTAAAAACAAAGGCCTTCCCAGTCCCCCTCATTTTCTATTTTTAGCTTTTCTGGTATTCCTTCCAAACTGAATAATTTGCATTTATTGAGATTTTTTAATGTAGCAATTTTAACTTTTCTGAATTTAGATTTTTCTGAGTTACCATATAAATAATATATTTTATTAAAATTAGACAATACCTACTTAAACAGGAGAGGCACACCAGTCCTCAAAATTTCCTAGCTTGATTGCACTATTTGATGAATACAAATTGCTTACTTTTTGAAAACATTTTTTTTCCTTAAAAAATGGGGAATTCCTCTTCTAATTTTCACTCATCTATAGCTTTCTGAGCACAGCTCTCTGGGACTTTTATTTATTTATTTGAATTGAACTCCCATGTTAGTTGCGTTGTTTTGGATTCCACATCTTCCTCTTTCTTGAATATCTGAATCATTTTGTTAGATTGTATCCTCAAATAATTTTCAAGAAACAGTAAATGGAAGATAAACTATTTGAGTTCTTAAATGCCTGAGAATGTCTTTGTTTTGCCCTCACCCTTGGTTCATCATTTGGTAGAATAGTCTAGTCTCAAGATAATTTTCCCCTGGATGGTTTTGCCTTTGTAACTTTCTAGCACCCATTGTAGTTGATAATTCTGATGTCAAAATAAGCCCATTTCTTTGTAGGCAATGTTTTTTTTTTCTTCTTTTGAAACTTAAACTTTCCGTTACATTATTTTACGAGGATGTGTCTGAGAGTTTTGTGTGCACGTGTGTGTCTTGTTAGCTCGTTTATTTTTATTGCTGATAATATTCTATTTATGGATGCACCACAGTTTGTTTATTCGTTTACCTATTGAAGAACATCTTGGTTGCTTCCAGGTTTTGATGATTATGAATGAAGCTGCTATGAACATTGATGTGTGGGTTTTTGTGTGGATACATGTCTTTCAGGGTGCCATCTCATTTTTTAATCCATTCCTACCAGCTATGAATGAGAGTGCCTGTTGCTTCATAGTCTCATCAACAATTGGTATGGTTTATTTTTTGGATAGTAACTATTTTAATAGCACGAAAGTGGTATCTCATTGTTTTAATTTGCAATTCCCTAGTGATCAATAATGTTGAACATCTTTTCATATGCTTATTTGTCCTCAGTGTATCCTCTTTAACACACTGATATTATATCTGAGTGCCTACTCAGATCTTTTCTTCATTTTTAGATTGGGTGGTTTGTTTTCTTATTGCTGACTTTTAAGGTTTTTTCATATATTTTGGAAACAAATTCTTAACAGATACGCGATTTGCAATATGTTCTCCCAGTCTGTGACTTGTTTTTTCATTCTCTTAACAATGTCTTTCCAGATAGAAATTTTTTAATAAAGTTCAGCTTAATTTTCCTTTCATAGATTGTGCTTTTGGATTTGAATAAAAAATTAATCCCCAACTTCAAGGCCACTTAAATTTTCTCCTGTGCTATTTTCTAGAAATTTTTCTTTTTTATTGAATTTATTGGGGTGACATTGGTTAATAAAATTATATAGGTATCAGATGTAAAGTTCTATAATGCATCACTTGTGTATTGTATTGTGTTCACCACTCCAGAAGTTTTATAGTTTTATATTTTATATTTAGGTCTATGAGCAATTTTGTGTTAACTTTTTATATGTGGTGTAAGGTCTGTGTCCAGTTTATTTTTTATTTTTTTGTATGTAGATATCCAATTGTTCTAATACCATTCATGAAAAATACTATTCTTTCTTTGTTGAATTGCCTTTATCAAAAATGAGTCAGTTGTGTTTGCAGTGCATGGGTCTATTTCTGGGCTCTCTATTTAGTTCCACTGATGTATGTTTCTATTTTTTCCACCAATATCACATTGTGTTGATTACTGTAGCTTTATACTACTTTTGAGATAGTGGAATGTGATTAGTTCTCCAGTTTTGTTCTTCAGTATTATATTGGTTCTTCTTGGTTCTTTGCCTTTTCATATACATTTTAGAATCAGTTTGTTGATATCTACAAAATAGTTTGCTATGATTTGGATTGGAATTTCACTGACTAAAAATTAAATTCAGAAGAATTTACACCTTATAAATATTGACTCTTTTAACCCATGAACATGGAATATATTTCTATTTAATTAGGTCTTTTATTATTATTTTTTCATTAGGGTTTTGTAGTTTTCTACATACAGATTCAGTACATATTTTGTTCAATATATACATAAGGGTTTTTAAATCCTATTTTAAGTGGTATATATTTTTTTAATTTCAGTTTTAAATTTCAATTGTTCATTGATCATACCTAGGAAGGAAGTTGATTTTTTTGTCTATTGATTTTTGTTTGGATGCTGGACATTTAGTTTTACATTGTATCAAAGAGTTTGGATTTTTTTTTCTGGGCAGTTACTTGTGGATTTGCTTCTTATTCTTGAGGTTTATCTTAAAGGTTTATAAGGGCAGGCCTATAGTATTTTTTACTGTAGGCCTCCTGTAGCCTCCAAAGAGACCTGCTAAGCCATGCTCTTTCTAGGTTCTCTACTGAATATGCCATGAATTATACAAGATCTCCTCACTCTGGTGGAAACTCAGATGTGTCCCAGTGCTGTGTGAGCACTGGTTTTTTTCTTGACATTTTTCTTTGCATAGCTCTGTCAAATTCTGTCATATGCATTCATAGACTGGCTGCAGCCAGAGTCTAGGAGACCTTTATGCAGATTTATGGACCTCTTTCTCTGCATGGCTTTGTTATCTCTGGAATTTGGCTCTCCAAATTCTAGTCACTTTGTTCTTCCCAAATTTGGATTTCTGTTTCCTTAATCATGAGACCACTGGGCTCTGTTTGGGATCTCTTTCCTGTGTCTTGGTTTAGAAATTCTCTACAGGCAGAAATCCAAAGCATTCACATTGTTCATTTTGTTTATTTTTATTTTCTCAGGGGTTATAGGCCCACACAAGTTCTGGTTAAACATGTAAATCAGTTGTTTCATATATTTTTCTACTTTTCTATTTTCTGCTTTTATAGATAGTAGAAGCAGTCTCTGATTTTTATAAGTTTATAGGTAGATATTTTTCCAGCATATTCTTAAACATTTTGCAAAATAACAATGCCTGATTTTACTATTTAATTTATTTCTCATATTTTCATGTACACATGCATATGTATACACGTTTATATAGGTATGTAAGAGAGACACACATAAAGTCTAACGTATATCTTTCTTGTTAAAATGAAATTATTTTCGTTGAGAGTCTTTCATTCTGAAGATTCTTAACTCTTTAATTATAATCTGCCATTAAATTTCTGTGCCCACCCAACAGGATCAGGCTTTATAGTTTTAGATTTTAATGGCCATAACTTCAGTGTTCAAATTATCGCTATTTTTTATTCCACTCTTTTATTCCTTCTGCACAAACTGGAATTTGTTTTAATTTCATATCACCTCTTGTGCATTGATAATTACATTACAGTGAAGTTGACACATGGAAAGTTTGCATTCCTAAATAACCTATTATTAACATTTAAGAAGATTAAACAAATGAATATACAATTTTATATCTTTAAGACAATGTATAGTTTGCTAGGGCTGTCATAACAGAATACTAAGAATGGATAGCTTAAACAGCAATTTATTGTCTCATAGTTCCGGTGCCTAAGAAGCCCAGAATCTAAGCAGTTACTTCTGAGGTCTGTGAGGGAAGGCTCTGTTCTAGTCTTCGCTCCTTGACTTATAGATGGCTGTCTCCTCCGTAGATCTTTCTGTCATCTTCCCTCTACGTGTCTCTCCGTCTGATTTTTTTCTTTTTATAAGAACACCAGTCATATTTGAGTTGGGTGCAACCAATGACTTAACTGTGACTTGATTACTGCTGTGAAGACCCTCTCTGCAAGTAACGTAATATGCTGAAGAACTCGGGCTTAGGTGTTTAAAATATAAACTTTTTGGGGGGACACAATTTAACCTGCAATAGATAATAAATCTTGAAAAAAATTTATTAAATTGTTCTTAACATTCTAACATTATTAGAAGAGGCTCTCAGTTGTCTCTGAGTGGAAAAATTTGCCCTGTGACCACTTCACTATTCTAGATAGAGACATACGTTCTGTAGGCAGTATGAAGGGACTCCGCAGTACTGTGGAGAGGGTACACGTTTGGAGGAGGATAAAGCCAGATTAGACCAAATTCTGCGACAGACTTGTGTAACCTTACATAAATTACTTAACCCAGCGAGTTTGTTACTTACTTTCTAGAAAGGGGTGGTAAACACCCGCACTAGGGCTGTTGGGTGGACTAGTTTATAAAGTGTCTAGAACAAAGTAGTAGTTATAACTTTAAGATGCACAACAGTTTTGGGTAGCAGGAAGGTATCTCTGTCTTTCCATTTTTACTAAGATGGACTTTATTTATCTTAAAAACTGTGTTCACGGAGGCAGCAGTTTAATGTAATTGGACTGCTCCGTACACTGGCCCGGAACTACAGCAATACTACTGCCGCATCCAGGCCGCGCAGCAGCCTCCGCGTAACTGCCGGTGGGACCCGGTTCCACACCTCGGTGAAGACTGTGTCGGGGCAGAGCTTAGGTGGACACGTGCTGCCTAAAGCGTTTCATCCACATTTTGCCACCGTTTGTGAGTGCAGTGCATCAATTCTAACTAGAGGAACTGAACGGAAGAAAGGTCTTCTGTATATGACCTTGGTCCTTTGTTTAATCTGTTAATGAAGCGAGTGTTTTAAGAGCATAACTATGTGTACTACACTCAAATGAACCATCAAAGGAATTGTTGAAGAGGTGAGTTGAGACGCAATTCCAACTGGTCTTCTCTCTTGACATTCTCTTAATCCCCCTCCCCACTTTTTTTCATCATAACATTCATTTAATGTGTTGTTTCCATCGAAAATGACAAAGTTTTGAGAACATCATCAAGAAGGGCATTCCAATAAAAATGAAAAGCATTGTTTTCCCTCTCTTGGATCCCACCACAACCTACCGCCCACGCAAACAAGTTGTGCTGGGCTAAAATAATCCCCGAGTAGATGCCATCGCGGTTTCTTACTCCGCCTCCCCCAGTGCCGGTCCTAGTCCTTTGCCAGAAAGTTAATGGAAGCTGCAGTGGAAAGTTTGCTCCTTTTAGATGACTTGTTCATGTCCCCTACAAGCAGAATGAGTTTCCAATTTTAGGGAAAATTAAAATGTTATTGCATACCCACTCGGTGGGAAGGGAGGAAAGTTATGAAACTTTTTTCCCCCCAAAAAAGGTGGTAGAGCAATTGCAACCTTAAAAATATGCCTTAGTGCTTCAGTGGAGACAAAATAATAAGCTGGAGGAGGCACTAGTATGAACCAGTGCAACATGGTCTATGGTGTTTAGGGAAATGTAAACCCATTTGAGAGAGATTTTATACCTCATTAAACATGTTTCTTTGTGTGAAGGTAATGCCTGTGGATGTTTGGGACTTGAGAATGAATGAGAAAAAGATTTGTCAACTGGATTTGTAGAAAACCAGAGAATGGATTGCTTAATGAGGTGAGGGAAGTCTGCGGCAATGTCAGCCTTCTGGCAGAGAGATGAGTTCAGCGGGCAGGGCAGGTCGGACCAGCTGGGTCTTCTCTAGGTGTGAGAGGTGGCTCTTGGTCTCGGCCCTGGAGCTGGTGCCCGGGCTTCTGTTACAGTAAGCACCTTAACATATTCTGTAGTTCCAGCACCATCAAAAATTTGAATTTTGTTACCTGGAAAATGTCCTTGGTGTTCTGCCCTGATGGTGGCGTCCCGGGCCGTGGCCGGCCAGCTCAGGTCAGTGTGGAAGAGCCAGTGCATGCTGCGGTGAGATGCTTGCTGTTGTCAGCTCCGCGGCCTTTGTGTTTCTGAATGTTAAGTCCTAACGTCACATTAACACCCTTATTCTGAATTTTAGCTCATTAAAACACTTTCTTTTTCAGTTCAGTTGCAGAAGGATCTAAACTGTTCCCCTGAACAAAGAGAATTTTTATCATCATTTGATCTCTTTTGCCATCATTTCTGAATGTTATATTTGTAAATCTTATGAACTATTTGTACCTTTGGGAACAGTTAGTATAACATTGACATTCATGTCTTTTACTGTAGATTACCAATATACTACCTTCTTCACTGATTGAAGTCACTACAAATCCACCTTTTTGATGAGCGTGGCAGCAGTCATACAGACCAGCTCCGGAACTGGAGTAATTTGGACTCCCTTACACAGAAAACAGTGTTTGAGGTTACGCTGTAATTTCCATGATGTTAGATTCAGAACTGTTCTAAATATCATCAACTGAATTCTGAGGTTGTGTAAATTCTGAATGTTTTGTAAAAAGACACTGGTTAAAAGTGTAACTCTTAACATTTACTAGTTCTGAGTATTTGTGAGGAAGAAATGAGTTCTAAATATCATCAACTGAATTCTGAGATTGTGTAAATTCTGAATGTTTTGTAAAAAGACACCGGTTAAAAGTGTAACTTTTAACATTTACTAGTTCTGAGTAATTGTGAGGAAGAAATGAGTTGATATATGAGGTCTGTCTAGAAGGTATCCAGCCATGTAATATGAAAAATAGAGACATTTCCTGAAGAAGATATGAGATGCAAGAAACATTGTACATAGGACAGTGATGCCTAGTCCCCTTCAAAGTAGGCACCTTGGGACCTCACACAGTTCTGTCAGTCACTGTCAGCTGGCCCGTCATATTTTCCTGAATCTCATTGATGGTCTGAAACCTCTTCCCTTTCAAAGGTGATTATACTTTTGGGGAAAGCCAGAAGTCCTAGGGTGCCATATCTGAGTCTCCTGGGTGATTTGATGTTTTGTCAAAAAACTCTTCATGAGATGTGATGCATGAGTGGGCATATTGTTGTGATGAAGCTGCCAATCACCAGTTGTCCATAGCTGTGGCCTTCTGAATCATCCAGATAATTTCTGTGGAGGAATATTCAAGCTTAACACAAAATTTGATGCAGTTTCATTGCTCTACTTGCTCAGTCATTTTCAATGTGATGGCCACACAGTACACATGCTCACTCAGTGGCATCTACTACCACCACTGACTAGTACAGTGAAGTCATCATTGTTCATGCATGTGCATTCCAGTCCTCTCTCCTTGGCTGCCAGGTTATATCAATATTTCACGCAAACCATTTTCATTGTATTAATAATGGCTGGACTTTTTCTGGACAGACCTTGTCTATGAACATTCTTTGTAAACGGGAATAATAACTATTCGTATTAATAATATTGAATGAAGATTTTGTTACTGGATTTTTTATGTTTATTGTTTTTTGGTAATATCTCACATTTTATTTGCAATGAAGGGGCATCCTCTAAAAAATACTATTTGTGACAACATGGATGGATCTAGAGGGTATTATACTAAATGAAATAAGTCAGAACAAGAGTTTTTTAAGTGTTTGGATCAGTTCCAGATCAACAGAATCTTCAAGGATAAAGCCTGGAAATTCATGTGGTTTTTAAAAAGATTTATTGAGATGTAATCCACATACCATAACATTCACCCCTTTAAAACATACAATTTAGTAGATTTTATTCTATTCACGAATTATGTAGTCACCAACACTAATTCTGGAACATTTTCACCCTCCAGAAAGAAACCCTGTACTTATTACTAATCTATCTCCATACCTCCCTCTCCAATTCCCTCACAAACACTAATGTACTTTGTGTCTCTGGATTTGTTTATTCTGGATATTTTTTATAAATGGAAGCATACAACATGTGGCACTCTGTAACTTTTTTTACTTAGCATAAATTTTCAAGGTTCATGTGTGATTGTAGCGTATGTCAGTACTCGACGCACTTCTACTGCCCAGTAATATTTCATTATATATCTCTGCTGCCTTTGTTCATTCATCAGTTGGTGTACATGTGGGTTGTTTTCACTTTTTGATAATGCTGCTATGCACATTTGTGCACCAGTTTTGTGTGAACATGTTTTCACTTCTTTTTAATGTATACCCAGAAGTGGAATTGCTGCATCACAGGATAACTACATGGTTTGTTTACCTTTTAAGGAAGTGCTGAACTGTTTTTACCAAGTGACTGCACCATTTTACATTTTCAGAAGCAGTGTATGAGAGCTTCAGTTTTCCACATCCTCGACAACACTTATTATTGTCTGTATTTTTTATTTTAGCCATCCTAGGGGGTGTGAAATGGTATCTCATTTTGGTTGGTGTTTCCCAATGACTGATGATGTGGACTATTTTTGTCATATGCTCATTGGCCATGTGTTAGACGATGACGTCTGTGTTTGCATCTTCTTGAAGAAGTGCTCATTCCGATCCTTTGCCCATTTTTAATTGGGTTATTTGCTTCTCAGTTGTTGAGTTATATGAGTCCGTGTTTTCTAAAAAACCATGGGGAGGTGACATTGATACAGATAATCCCTGTATAGGCATTTCCCTGTATGGGAAAACATAGGGTAGGCAGCTGACAGACCTAATTGGACTGGATGTTGAAGCTTTTACTTTGAAATGCATGAATTGGTTTAGTGTTGTAGACAAGTAAGACAATAAGAGTCAATGTTGATTTAATGGAATTAGCTGTTGGTAGATTTATGTATCCTTCCTTGGCCAACCCTAAAATTACCAAGTTCTTCTTTCTGTGCACCACCACTAAGTGTAAGTGCTCTTTGAGCTGCTTTCCTCAGGTCACCTCTTACATCAAGCTACATTGCTTTTTTGGAAGATCTCCTTCAATGCTATGATACAGCTTTTGCTGTAATTTCTTTTCTGGGCTCCAGACTTATACATCCTGTTGTCTGTAAGACCTTTTCTTCTTGGTTTCCTGTAAGTACTTTAAACTCAATATATCCAAACCTCGACTCATGAACAACCACAGCTCAGCCACTCAAATGCATGGGAACATAAGTCATCTGAGGCTGGGCTGCCTGCATCATGAGACTCTGGGGTGTGAGACTAGCATTTCCTAGGCCACATCTGTAAAGATTTTGATTTAATAGTTCCCTGAATGGCCAGGGAATGAGACTTTTGTGATTTCTGCTGATGTTTTTGATTTGAGAGATCACTGTAAGAAATTCTGCTGTGGAAATATTTCAATTCTCCCTACCTCCCTCCTGCCCCCAGTCACCCCTTTTTATTTTCATTCTGTTGCTTCTGCTGTAGGTTGGTTCCTTGTCGTTTCGGTGGACTTCTGCATGATCTAACTCGTATTCAGTCTTTCCTCCACACTGCCACCAGAGTTACCTGCCTAAAACACAGATTGAGTATGTCACATGATTAAAATTGTTTGATGATTTCCTAGTTCCTATAGAATAAGTCTGAAATTCTTAGTATGAGAGGTGCCTCACAATCTGACAGTTAACTTTTGCCTGCATTTCTCCTGCCACTTCCTAAAAGCAATCTAAGTTCTAGCCATCTAGACTCTTTATTTTTCCCCAACATATAATGCAACTTTTTGTTAGTGCTGTACCCTTTCCTTGGACTCCTGTCAAAACCGTGGCAGCTGTAGATCTGTGATGAAGCATGCTATGTTATTCCATTGGCTTTTTTGTGATACTGTGAAACCCAATCAGAGGTAGCCACTTCAAATCCGAACAAAGTATTATGATTAATCCGCAGCACTCACACCTGCATACATGCATATCTTCAGATAAGGAAACGGGATTAGTATCTTAATCTCTGTGGCGTATCTGCCCTGGACCCTGAGTGGCATTGTAGGTAAAGTTGCTTTCTTCTTCCCTGGTAGCTGCCTATGCCATCAGCATTGATTGGATTCAGTACAGAGGCTTTTGTTAGAGCTTCCTGTCAGAGTCTTACCCTTCCAGCTGTAAAAGGGGGGAGCGACAACATGCACTCCTCCAGCTGGAACAAGGGGTACTGAGCTATGAAAAGTGGGACACAGTGTAGTGAACTCACACACTTTGGGCATATATGTGATTGGTGCATGTACTGGCTCTGTGGCCCCCTGTCAACTGGTTGTGGGTTTTACATACATAAATTAGGCACCCGAGTGTGTTGATCCTAGGTATAATTTGTGTACACCTGGCTCTGATGCTTCTACCCACCTGGCTACAGTTTAGTGTACTTGCTCAGTAAGTAACCCTGCCAGTTGCTTCTGATAAGATGGGGCATCCGTCACTGGACACAGGCAGCTCCCATGAGTTCATACTGATGCAGCGCTGTGTCCAGAATGGCACTTAGAGTCATAATTCATACATACAAGTATTCTAAATGCCTTTCTGTGTTTACTTGTCTGGTGTGTACTCATTTTTGTCTCACATCTCTGAAGCCTCAATATCACAAATCCTTTAGCCTTCTATGATAAGCCTTTCTTCTGATATTTGAGTAAACTTGCTTGAGTTCCCACCCCACATGCTGACGGATCTGACCTCTTTCCTCTGTGTTACTCAGAACCACCTTTCCTAGGTAGACACGGAAAAGCTGGGGCGTGGCAGACTATTGCTGTTTACCAGCACCCACACCCTCTCCCCATGGGTGGATTATTCTTTGCTGAAGAAGCGTAACTTTGTCATGCGGCCACCTTTAGTCAGTGAAACGTGATGGGCCATGATGTGTGCCACTGCCCATTGCTTTGCCTCGCTCTTTTCTCTCTGCTGTTCCAAATAGTGATGGCTTTGTCTAAGGGTCCCAATGTGAAGATGATGGCACTGTGGAAGGAGCCCTTAGCCATCTGCAGTAAACTTTAGCATGGGAGGGAAGTAAACCTTTGTTCTTCTATGCCAATGATAATTTCGGGTTGTTTGTTATCACAGTGTGCTCCAGCACTCAAAAACAGTGCCTGGCACTTAGCAGGTGTTCATTACACAGTTTATGAATGAATGGACTGGAGCAGTGCACTTCCAAGTGTCTCAAACTCGTCATCTTCCCATCTTCAGTGGGGTCTTGGGCAAGGGAATTTGTAGCACAGGATAGAGATGCACCATTGTCTTAGAGCAACAATTTTTCTAAAAGGTATTTGAGGGGAAAAAACACATTTTATAATTAAAAGACACACATATGATATGGAATAGAACACAAATATTACACAATGTTTTAAAAGAAAAGTACAAGTCTTAAAAATTTTCATAGCAATAGGGTACTACTACTTCAAGCTACATTCCCAAGACCCCTGGAAGTGTTCGATAAACCTTGATAATCCCTGAGTCCGGTTCTTCCTCTGTGAAATACAGTAGATTGGAGTAGGGTAGAGACGTCAGAGCTCTTTAGGAGGGGCTCCCTGGTGTGAGCAGCAGTGAAGGGAGCCAGCGGCCTCAGGCTCCAGTACTTTGCTGCTAAATAAACATACAACCCTGGCAAGTCATTTAATCTACTAGAACCTCAGATTCAAGAAAGGGTGTACTCACACTTGTGCTGTCTGTCCCACTGGATCGTTTTTTTAAGGAGCACTATTTTTGAAAGTAATCTGAAAATTATTAAGCCCTGTTATTCCAATAGAAAAGTTATATGAAGTTCTTTCAGTCATTTCCAATTTGAAGATTTTATTTATATTGTAACTCCACTGGGTGGCAGTGTTTCATTGTGCTCTACTATAATTTTACAATTTATATATAATCTCAAAGAAAAGAATTTAATCAACATCTCATTCTCTCTCATTCTCACCTTTCCCCTTTGCTATCCCCTGCTCTCTCTATCTCCCAAAACAATTTTGAGAAAGTGTTATCATTAATTTAAAACACAAGGACTCTTTTTAAATGACTCTTAGGGACAGTCTCCCTAAGTCTTAGCAATTTAGCCAGAATTTCTGCTTCATTTGGGAAGAAGTGTTAAATACCTTAATTTTACTCAGATGTTAGCAAATTACCTTGATGGTAGGTAATTAAAATCAGTTAAAAATCATCTACAAAAATCTTGCTACTGACTTTTTTTGTTGTGAATGCTGTAACAATTATTTTTTCCATAGACTCGTGTAGACATTTTTGACGGATAACACTAGTGATACCTGTTATATCTTAAAGATTTTAAAGCTGTTATGCCGAATCCTTTGATGACTATGATATGTTTGGGAAGTATTTTATCTTGGTTCCATATCAGTTTACTTCGTGTCAGAATGTCTTAGAGAATAAATTTCATAAATTGAGAAATAAGAAAAGTACACTTGTAGAGCTTTATTAGTGATTCCTTGCTAACTTCTGTTGATACTGAGCTTTCAATATAAGGTATGGTCTCAGTCTATTAGAATAGTATTGTCCTGTAGTGTGGGAAAAAATCAAACATCTTTAGCAAGGTTATTTGTTTTCACTTGGAGGGAGACTATTGATGCAATTTTTAAACTGTCACAGTCCCCTGCATTCTACACAGGAGAAAGTGGCTGCTTTGAAGATTAGGCTGGTGGAAAGATGTTTATAAAACCTGACGTGGATAGAGAAGTCTTTATTTTTAAATGGCCAGTACTTAATAGAAAATTTTAATTGTTTTGTACCAAATAAATCTTTGCTGTTTTCAAGGAACAAAAGAGAGAAAAAGTAAAAAAAAATTATGTCTAAACTTTAATTGGTATGTTAATGAAAATTTTATATCTTTTTCTTGTCATAACTATGGACCACGTTTCTTCTCTTCTAATATACAGAATAATGATGAGCTGTGTGAACTGTGTATGTGACCATTAAACATTTTTTTCATGGGGGGTGAAGATGGGATTCATAGCTTTTTATCAATTTTTAAAGGGACTTGTGACCCACATAATAAAGTAAAGAGAAAAAGCCCTGATATTTCATGATCGTTACATATTTTTGAATTAGGTTTAAAAATTGCCTTAGAATTTTAGCGTCATCAAATATCAACGCTCATTTGTACAAGGGGAAAAAAGGAGGAATAGTGTATCTTAGTTTCAGTAAAGGATTTTAGAAAAATCTCCCAATTTTTTTGTATACAAATTGAAAAGCAACTGGCTGGCTAATAGATTAGGTAGGTGGGCTCGTTGCAAGTTGAACGACTGAACCTGAAGTGCTCTCTTAGTAAGTGAGGAAGAACAGGAGGGCGAATGCAAGTGGCAGATTTCCTGCTAAGTCTTTTTATTAGTGATTTAGGAAGCTTACTTATCAAGTTTGCTGATCAGAGAAAACTGGGAGAGAGTTGTTATTTTGTTTGAGAGAAGTAGTATTCAAAATACTTATTCCCAAAGATTGGAATAAACTAGGAAGAAGAAATGAGTAAGAGTCTTGTATTTGCATGAAATAGTTATTTCAGAAATATAGAGAACTAGAGAAATTTGCCTTGAGAATAATTCAGAGGGAAAAGATTTTGGAATTACAATTAGTTTTGGTTTTGGGGAGAAGTTAGCAGATTTTGGACAGAGATTGGTCAGAATTTGTAAAGTAGATGTGTTTCTGGGAAAATCAGTGATCATTTCTTTGGAACACAGGTGAAGTAGCTTACTGTGTTTTTATCTTGAAACATATATGTCTGAACAAAGCTGTTGTTAAAAACAGTTTGACTTTTTTTAGTGGCTTACTTGTTTTGCAAGTCAGGGTACACATTTGCAAATGGACTAAAAGGACTGGAAGAATAGAAGAGACAAACAGTAGCTAACAGTTGCAGTAAGTTGTTATTGAACACTAACCATAGTAGGTCCTGTGTGTCATCTTTTAAATGGATTAGCGAAGTGAATTCACTCGCAGTTCTATGAGGCAGACAGCAGTGCTGTGGTCCCTTTCTCACGAATGAGGAAACAGAGGCACATGTTGCTTGAATGGCTTTCTCACTACTATTTACAAGCAGTAAATAGTGTAACCTGGTCTGGAGTCCGAGTCTGAGTGTCGAGCCAGTGCACTTAACTGCTGTAATATACTGCCTTTCAGGAGAAGAGACTTACAGAACCAGCAGAGGAGAGATTCAACAGAGAGTGGTCACTATCATTAAATGCTGCAGGCAGGTAAGGAAACAAGAAAAACGAACCTGACAGGTAGGAGATGAGTTCATTTCAGGTTTTTTTTTCCCAGTGGAGTGTTGAGGGCAGATGCCAAATTGTAGTGCACTGAAGAACGAATAGGAAAGTGAGGTTGTTCAGTGAGGACAGGGCCAGTTAGAGGAAAGATGAGGTTATGAGACGTGATGGCAGGGCAGAGACTGCAGGAAGACTAGACGCGGAGGGATGGATGTGCGGAGGGACGGGTGTGCGGAGGGACAGGTGTGCGGCGGGACGGGTGTGCGGCGGGACGGGTGTGCGGCGGGACGGGTGTGCGGCGGGACGCGTGTGCGGCGGGACGCGTGTGCGGCGGGACGCGTGTGCGGCAGGACGGGTGTGCGGAGGGATGGATGAGATGCTGCTTATAGCAAAGAGGCCGTACAGGCCGAATGCAAGCGTCAGACTGATAACCTCTGTCTCTCTTTTTGGCTAAATTTTAACTATTTGAAAGTCCATTAAAATGCCTTTTGTTTTACGGTTGCTTTTCTTAAAAATAATTTACAATGAACAATTTAGTACATTGGGTACTTCTATCGGAAGAAACGTGCTTTAGGTTTCAAAATGGTTTGCTGGAGGAAGAGGGTGTGCTCGGACCTAGCACAGGTGCCACCAAGCGGCCTGGTGGGCATTTGTCTCTGCCCAGTTGCCTGGCCAGCAGAGTCCTGATTTGCTTTGGTAGAGGTGGGCGAGTCAGTATTGCTCTAACCAGTACGGTAGTCTTACTCCTTGGCTGGCAGTTGGCCTAAGGGTGTCTCTGTCACTCAGTTCTGGCTAACGAGATGAGAGTAAGAAATCTTTTGGGGGAGGGCTCCAGGGAAGTTTTCACTTTTCTCATGAAAAGGAACAGAGGCTCTTCACCCTTCCTCACGGCTGTGGCTCCAGACGTGATGCCTAGAGGTTACCCTCTGAATGTTAGGTGACGCGCATGACAACAAAGGCAAGGTGTGAAGGATGGCAAAGCCGAAGTTTAGAAAGCGCTTGGTATGTCCCCAGCTCTGTGCTACCTGGCTTTGCACCTTTTGTTATGTGAGAGATAGTCCTGTATTTGTTAAATCACTCTTAGCTTTTCTGTTGCTCACAACCAGAGGTATTTCTCAGAGAAGCAAGATTCTTCTTCACATCTTATACATGCGTACTATATGGCTATGGTACATTTTAAGATAATTTCCTTAACTGACCTCATTATTGTTACAGCCTATGATGTCTCAATCATAGTGTTTAAAACAATCTGTCTTATCAATTCCCTGAAAAATTAGTCTTTAACAATTACATTTGACCATTCTGTTCTCTCCGTCGGCTGGACATTTCTAGTTTCTTTCCGGTGACTAGAGCACCGCCTACATGGGACTCACATCAGCTGGGTCTCTCTAATGTTGATAAAATGTTTTTGTCATGGAAGAAACCAAAGCACTGAGCCATCGAGATGGACTTTACATCACAAGTAGACCAGATCAAAGGAATATTTTATTAGACAATTTAGGCCACATTCTAACAGATCTTAATAGAAGAGAGATTTCATGCCAAAACATTTACTCACTTTTTAAAAAAATTATTTATTGATTTGAGAGAGAGAGAGAGATCAGTTTGTTTTTGCACTTAATCATGCATTCATTGGCGGTTCCTTGTGTATGCGCTGACCGGGGCCCGACTGCAACCTTGGCGTATGGGGCCGACGCTGTAGCCAACTGAGGGCCTTAGTGTGAAACTGCCAAAATCATGTCTGCTGGGGTAGTCAGGGGTAGGATGGAGTTAAGTGTAAAATAATCCTCAATGTTCTTCCAAGTTTCCTGGGATGAATATGATTTTTCTGTGTTCTTTGGATCTACCCTATTTTGCCGTGTATAATGAGCACTTTTTTGCCCAAATTTTTGAGGGAAAAATAAGGATGCGCATTATACATGGGTAATACTAATTCTGTATCTATACAAATGTATTTAATTATTTTATTTATGCTTATGTGTTAAAAGTATAACTCCAGAAAGGAATAACAATATCTATATGCAAAATAGTACCCTGGAATATGATAATTATTTTTGTTTCTAAGTAAAAATAAAAAGGAAATTGAATTAAAAAAGTAAAATGGAAGATTTTTTCCCCTGAAAGTTTGGGCCCAAAACGTGCATGTGCATTACACGTGGGAACACATTCACTAGACACGGCAAAACACGGGAAATGTTGGACACTCTTGAGATGGGGCTCCTAGGGAAGGTGTGGCATTCTGCCTCAGCGCTATTTGACTTGAAGTCCACAAAGACAAGGGCTTTCACATTGAGAGTCAGGGTATGTCAAATGAAGTAGTGAAGTCTGATGAGAGGAATTTGCTTCATATAGTGAGTCTAATGCTAATACAGATACTTCATCTGTTTTTCTAGTGGGACTTGGATTTGTGTTCGGATGATGAAGCACAATGAAATTTCTAGTCAATTCTGAGTGTGCTGTGGGGAGAAAAAAAGTGACTCCTCAGTTTAATGGTAACAAAAGTCTAGACACTACTATAAAAATTAAGTGGCAATATCAACATTAAAATTATTAGAGCAATTAAATAAGATTTATAGAACACACGAATAAGCAACTCTGCATGGGACACGGACAGTAAGTGTGGTATCCAGCAAATATGTCCGATTGTGCAGAGATGGAGCATTTTAGTATGCTGATCTTCCTGTTTAATCCCTCAGTCATCGCATAATTAGCTACCAGAGGATTTGATCATTCCAAATCAGGTGGTCAAATCTTTGGCCTCACTCTAAATTATCATGTTGAATGAATTATTAATAATTCAGTCTTGGTGCTTTGAGTCCAGACTATTAAGTTTCATATTTGCTCTAAAAATCATAAAAGGAGAGCTCTTCTAGTGTATTCGATTTTAAATGGAAGCATAATTGCCTGGTAACGCCATTGTTTGGATGTTTTTAAAGAGAATCTTCAGTCTTTGAGATGCTTCCCATGAATCACTAATTAATGTAAATCTTCTTTATTTAAAAAAAAAAAATCTCACTGCTTAAATTACTGTTAGAGAAGTGGTAATTCTGTTCTCTGCTTTCCCAATCTATGCATCCAGTTGTTTTACAGTGCTTGGATTAGAATTTGTAAGTTATGTAGATCTCCTATGAGTTCATACTATGTTGTCGCTCTACCCACCAAAATAAACACATTTGTTGTTACCTATTTCCTGCTTTGAATCACGTTCCTACGTTGTTGTGCTTTGTTATGTGGCTAAAACATGCCCTGTTGTCAATCACAGCTTGAGGCCCCTCCCGTCTATCTGTCACAAACCCTGCCTCAGTAGTTCTAACTCAGATGCAGCCATCTCCATTTTCAGAGGTCTGCATTTGTGTGCACACTGCAAATCTGTCAGTTTTCTTTCCAAGGGAGCCGAGTGCTAATGAAAATACAGTTCCATATAGCATTGCACATTAAAAATCACATTGAAGATGAAGCCTATTTGCAATCTTTGAATAATCTATTAATGTATCAGTGTTTTGCTGTATAGTTTTAAAGTTACATTCATCATTTAGTTTAGTTTCTAATTCACTAATTGATTTGTGTAACCTTTGTCTAAGCAGCAGTGGTCCATTCATTGTTGGAATCGGGTTTTAAATTTCATCCGTCTATCTCAGTTTACCACAGGACTGGACACAGAAGAAGCTGTCAATAATATTTGGCTATTAACCGGGTTAACCTCTAGAATATGTCACATATATGAGTGTATTAGTCTGCTTGAGCTGCTCTAACAAAATGCCATGGACTGGGTAGCTTAAATGACAGGAATTCATTTTCTCACAGTTCTGGACTGGGGGTCCCAGGTCAGGGGACCAGCAGGTTTGGTTACGGGTGAGGAGTCTTCCTGGCTTTGCTGTTGGCTGTGCTTTCCCTGTGTCTTCTTCACACAGCCTTTCCTGCGTCCCTGCATGGGGAGAGAGCTCTCTGGTGTGTCTCCCCGTTCTTTTAAGGACACCAGTCCTTATGGGCCCCACCCTTATGGTTGCCTTTAACCTTAGTTACCTCATTACCTGAAGGCCCTATCTCCCAGTACAGTTACTTTGTACAGTTACCTTGCAAGTTAGAGCTTCAACATGTAAATTTGGGGGAAAACAATTTAGTTTATTAACACTGAGATTATTAGTGTTTATAAACCAAATTGTTAGTCTTTTAAGAAAAGAGCTATTGAATTTTGCTTTTCCCATTATATTTCTTCAGCATAGCTTGTTCTAAGTCTCCATTTCACACGTATCTTCCTCTAATCTTAAAAGCTTCCCCTTCTGATATTTTCTGCTCTGTTTGGTTTGGCAGATGTTAATGAAGTCTCCTTAAAATTGTTAGCTTTAACTGATCAAGGCTCTTCTGGGCGTTTTACCTAAAAGATCCCTTCCGGAGGCTGGGCAGAGAGGGACTCCAAGGCTAAACTCCATGAGTAATTTCTGCTGTTCTCCCTTTCTGCACACCTCGTACTCACCTTGGAGAGGACCCGCCCATTGTACCTGGCTGCTCGACATCCGTCTGAAGAACTTCTGTTATTTCCTAGAATTTGAAGGATATGTGAATGGTCTTAAGTCTGATTGTTAATGAAAATAAATGAGGGCCTCCTTATTAGGTCTCCATCACTATCCCCAAATGTAGCTATTTTCTTGGTTTGCGTGTTGCAGTTTATCAAAGTGTTCGACCTGAACAGGGTCCGCTCCTCCCAAAGAGGCAATTGGTTGAACAAAAATATTTTTTGTTTTGTTTTGTTTTGGCCATTAGGACAGACTATCAAAATCAAGAGTCTGTAATAATTATAGTACATTCATACAACTTTATGCACCAATAACTTCTGAGTTAATAACAGATGGGGCTGAGAGAGACCCAATTTGGACAGATTATTAGCTAAAATTAGAGATTAAGGTGTTAGGTTCAGACTTTATGTTCCTGTGCTAGAAATTAAAGCTGTACAGTAATTAAACTCCAAAGAGAATTGATTAAAATAAAATTTGAACAATAATTAACATTTTAATTTTAAGTAAACTGAACTATTCAATAGATATTACTTGTCCAATATAATTTCAAAACTTCTGACTTTATAAAAAATCATTTTAACCTTAACTTTGAAACTTTTAGAACCACTTAAAATAATACATTAGTTCTGATTGTTTTACATTCCGAGGTTTCTTCTTTTCTGGCTTTAATTGGAGTTCCAGAAAGCAAGCCTTTTACGACATTTACTTACTTTATTTTAACTTGCCTAACTTGCTTTTTTTTTTTTCCCATTCAGAATGACTTTGTGAGGAACACCTGGACATTTTGAGTATTATATAATGAGACTCTGGGCCTTATTTACACCTTGTGTTTCCACTGGATTCCTGTGATCTCACACCCGCAGGAAAGTGGGGGTGCCACCTCATCACCCAGGCTCTCTTCCCAGTCTCCACTGCCAGCTGGCGGGACTGGACTCCTTCTGACTGCCCCTGGGGTGGGAGTTCCAGCTCTCTGCTAGGCCTCCGTGGTTGCCTCCCAGGCTGAGAGAGACCCGGGAGCTGTATAACTTCTCCCCACATGGCTTCCACGGATGGCGGGGGGTGGCAGGGAAACGAAAGTCCTGACTCTCTAATGGGCTTCCTGTGACCCCCCCCCACCCCCCCGTCCATGGGAAGGGGAGAACATCTTGTTGTTTCTTTGTGGAGGTAGATTTCCATCTCCCCACGTGGCCTCCATGGCACTGCCAAGGGGGTTGCTAAAAGTCTCGTCTTCTTTGACATCCCCCTAGGGAGGAGGCGTTTATTACAGCCCGGTGAGGGCGGAAGTCTCCATTCCCCACTTGGCCTTTGCTTGTGTGTGTGGTCTCATATTTTAAGTGGCGTTTGGCTGGGGTAGAGCAGTTATTGTCTAAAAGCTTTCTGCCTTGCTATGCTCTTTCCCTTTGCTTTGGCTGACTCTTGGGTTTTCTTTTGTCTGTTCCCATTGGTGTTTCTTGGCGGCTGACTTCTTCAGATCCAAGTCTGGGATGTGTAAGGCAAAGCACATAAACAAACACGCAGCTCAGGGAACTCTGCTGTGCAGTTCCTTGTTTCCGATATTCCCGGGTGGTCTGCCTTCTCCTCGCCTCTCGCAGTCTCCTTTGTTTGTGTTTACACACACAGTGGGCAAAATTAGGTTTATAGTTGTTCATATGAAAAGTAATACAATAATAAATAATAATACAAGAATAAACTCTGGCCCTGGCTGATGTAGCTCAGTGGATTGAGCGCGGGCTGCGAACCAAAGGGTCACCAGTTCGATTCCCAGTCAGGGCACATGCCTGGGTTGCAGGCCAGGTCCCGGTGGGGGCCACATGAGAGGCAACAACACATTGATGTTTCTCTCCCTCTCTTTCTCCCCCTCTTCCCTTCTGTCTAAAAAAAGAATAAGCTCTGTTTTGTGTACTCACAATTGTAAACCTGCTTTTGCCTCACCCTGTGTAATGCCCAGTGATTTTAGTTGTAGTTAGCAGGACGAGGAGGAAAAAGTACGTTTATTCCATAGTCACTGTCACAAGGGTATATTCGTGATACAGTCTTTCCTATAAGTCAGCCAGGCACCTGCTTGGCTGGCTGCCTGCTGAGCAGTCCGGTACCAAGGAATAGACAAGAGTCACACACAATAACTATGCTATTCACTCAGCTTTTATTGAGTGCAGGTTCACTCAAAGTAGAACATCAACATACATTAATATTCTACTTTTACTCTAACAGTCTAAGAGAAACATAATACAAACACAGTAATCAGTGGGAAATAATGAACCCGAGTCCCAGAGTCTCTGTCTGTGGGTCTGGGCACGGTGGGCAAGGGAGTTGTCAGCATCTTGCAAGGAAGGCCCTCTGGAGCCAGGTGGGCAGCAGGGCAGACGAAGTCCTCAGTCCAGCAGGGCAGAGTCTCGGCCGGCTAATGCCAAGGGAGATCAGCGTGGTGTGGAGCAGTGTTCTGGGGTATGGAGCTTGGCTGTCTCAGCAGTGGTCTGGAGCCTGCCTCAGTTATACCTTGAACGTGGTGGACTGCACCCTTCTGGATCTCTTGATAAATATCTTGGCACCCCTGATGCCAGGTGGGGAATTTTCCCAGGAGTCTATGTGTGGGGGCGTCCTGCTTTGCAAGCAAGGCTGTTCTAATCATGTGTGCAGATATTCTAGGGGTATCTCCTTGCCAGATGTGTCTGCTCTGGCTTAGGCAGTTCGCCTCTTGAACCAAAGTGTCCTGGCTGATTGGCAGCCATCGTGGTTGACATGAGTGACTCCACTTTGTTTTATATACTTTATGCCAGGGGTGTAGAACTCATTTTCACCGGAGGCCACATCAGCCTCGCGGTTGCCTTCAAAGGGACAAAATAATTTTAGGACAGTATAAAAGTAACTACTCCTTAACTGTTAAGGAGTTGAAATTACATTCGGCCCTTTGAAGGCAACCTCGAGGCTGATGTGGCCGGCCCCCGGTGAAAACGAGTGTGACACCCCTGCTTTATGCTGTCTTGACCAAAGCAGTGCCATTTTATTGGTCTTGCTCTCCACACTCTCTGATACAAAAGTCCTCAAAAACAAGATTTATTTTATTGTTCATTTTTGCTATTTTTAAAAGCTAAATTCAAAAGACAAAGACTAACCCTGTAAACACACTTACTATAGAAACAATTCGTATGACCCAGGTTACTATATATGAAAGATCCTTTTAAAAGTTACCTAAAATGTGTGTATAAAAATAAGTGACTAAAGAAATCAATTTGAGGGATGAAGAATTCTTAGGAAGTTGATGTTCCATAAATGATTTTTCTTGGACATTATAATTTGTATATATTTGTGATCCTCAATAATTACGCTTATTTAAGTTGTACAATTTAAATTATTATGTCTATTGTGTTTAACAGTGGGAGACATACATTTTATTCTTCTATTAAACTAAAAAGTAATACCTGCTTTTTGTAACAAATCCAATAAATTCAGAATAGTTTAAAGTTGTATCCCATCCCAATTCCACTGTTCACCATCAGACATGCCTCATCCAGCCTTCAGTCTGTGTTTACACTGTTAATCATGCTCCCCACCTCACTTACGCCGGGTTTCCTCTCCAGCTTCTCTTTCCATGCAGCCTTTGTAAGCTCACCCTTCTCCATCCGGTTGTTAAATGCCGGGATGCTATTTGACTTGGTTCTAGAATGCTTTTCTTCTCAGTCAACATTGTGTTTCTTTGTGATTCATCTATATCCTTGTTTCAATTGCCATTTCCATTCAGATGAGTCATACATGTATGTTCCTAGTCCAGATCTCTAGTCTGGGTGTCAGATCAGTAACTCAGACTGTCTATTTGACATCCCCTTTCGGATGTCCAAACAGCACTCCCAGCCCAACACGCCAAGCCAGACTAATGAGCTTCCCCTTCCAGCCATGTCCAGATTTCACATCTCAGTGAATGAAACCACTATATATTGAGTTATACTCGCTAGAAGCATATTGATTCCCTTCCTCCTTCACTTCCTACATCTCCTGAATCACCAAGTTGTGTGGCTTTTTCCTCGTGAGTCTTCCTACTCCTTTCCATTTCTACCTCTAGGCTTTCATGATCTCCTCCCATGGATTTTCTGCTTCCAGTCTCATTGCTCTTGAATTAATGTTTTACTCTGTAACCGGAGAAATCTTTACAAAGTACAAATTTGGTCATGTCACTTGCCTGCTTAAAGTATTTCAACTGTTTAATTGCTTTTATGGTAAATACCTAAATCCTTACCATGAATGATCACAGTGCTTGTCCTATAGTTGGCACTCACATATTTGTGGAAGAATGTATAAATAAAATTATATAGGTTACAGTATTTGTTATTAAAATAGTATTGCCACATACATTTATCTCTGTATGTGTGTTCCTTTACTCTTGTTAATATTTCCTTTAGATATATTTCTAGAAGTGGGGTTGCTAGTATAGGTTAGTTCTCATGTATTAAATATCAAGGTTGATAGAGCAGCTGGTATAGTGTCCTGTAGCTATGAAGAGCCAAAGAGGAGTCTGATCCAGGAAGATAAGTGATGATTTATAAAGGAAGCCATCCTGTACCTTCTGTCTGATGGAGGGGAATTCTATCCTTAAAGGATTGCCCAGTGTCTCAAGGATTTTTGTTTGAAATTTTATGCCAAATAACTTTAGATTATATATTTTGCCAGACAGAGCAAGGGAAAATGAGTCAAAATTTTACATTCATAACAGATATGACATTCCTATTTTTATTTTGCTTACTTTTTTATTAATGACAATAATGGTAAGTAGGTAATCTAAAGAAAAGAGTAGTTTGAAATGAGGCGGTGACATGAGAATTGCTAGTAGAAGTGATATATGATTTATATTTCACGGAAGTAAGGTGTAGTTGATACTGGGCAGATAATGTTTTCAGGGACATAGTCTTCCGTTTCTGCCTCTTTTGCGCCAGTCCCTGGAAAGAGGATGGTTTGTGAGATGCTTGTGAGAAAGGCAAAAGCAGAATGAAGGCATCAGATTTTGGAAAGGTGGGGACTAGGGGCATTAGGTTACCACCAGCTCTGCACTTACTGGTTCGGTGACCTTGGACAAGCTAGTTAATCTCTGTGATTCTTAGTTTTCCCATCTGAAAAATAATACTAACTACTGATTTACACAGCCAAACAGACTGGAAGTGATCATTTTTTTATTATTTAATAATGTATTCATTTTTAAAATGTGTTTATTTTTGAGCTGAAATGAAAATACTTTGTAGCTGATTTTACTTTATTTTTAGTTAATTTTATTTTTCACTTAAAAATTATATTTTATTGTTTATGCTATTACAATTGTCAAAAAATCTCCCCCTTTGTCCCCCTCCACCTAGCCCTTCCACTCCCTCACACCCTTGTCCATGGCCCTGGGTCCTGCATGCATGTTCTTTGTGTACTGTCTTCCCTGTGCGGTAGTGTACATCCCCATGATTATTCCGTAACTATCAGTTCGTACTTCTTAATCCCTTCACCTTTTTCCTCAACCCCACCCATTTGGCTACCATTAAAATGTTCTATGTATCTGTGATTCTGTTTCTGTTCTGCTTGTTTATTTATTTTATTTTATTTTTTTTAGTTTCAGTTGTTGATAGATATGTATTTATTGCCATTTTCTGTTCATAATTTTGATCTTCTTTTTTCTTTTGCTTAAAGAAGACCCTTTAACATTTTATTTAATACTGGCTTGGTGATGATGAACTCTGTTAGCTTTTCCTTGTCTGGGAAGCCCTTATCTGTCCTTAGATTCTACATGATATTTTTCTGGGAAGAGTGTTGGTTGTAGGGCCTTGCTTTCCATCACTTTGAATATTTCTTGTCAACCCCTTCTAGCCAGTAAAGTTTCTTTTGAGAGATCAGCTAACTGTCTTATGGAGGCTCCCTTGTATGTTTTTAAGATTCTCTCTTTATATTTAACCTTTGGCATTTAATTATGATGTGTCCTGGAGTGGGCCTCTTTGGGTCCATTTTGTTTGGTACTCTCTGTGCTTCCTGGACTTCCTGTCTATTTCCTTCACCAAATTAGGGAAGTTTTCTTTCATTGTTTTTTCAGATAGATTTCCAATTTCTTGCTCTTCCTCTTCTCCTTCTTGGCTCCCCTATGATGTGAATGTTGGTACACTTGAAGTTGTCCCAGAGGCTCATTACACTATCCTCATTTTTTTTTAAATTTGTTTTTCTTCTTGCTGTTCTTATTGGTTGTTTTTTTGCTTCCTTGTGTTCCAAATTGCTGATTTGATTCTTGGCTTCATCCACTCTACTGTTGATACCTTGTAAATAGTTATTTATTTCAATTAATGTATCCTTCATTTCTGACTGGATCTTTTTTATGCTGTTAAAGTCCTTACTAAGTTTCTTGAGCATCCTTATAACCAGTGTTTTGAACTCTGCATCTGATAGATTGCTTTTCTTCATTTTGTTTAGTTCTTTTTCTAGAGTTTTGATCTGTTCTTTCATTTGGGCCGTGTTTCTTTGTCTCCTCATTTTGTCAGCCTCCTTGTGTTTTTTTATGTATTAGGTAGAGCTACTACATCTCCCAGGCTTGATATAGTGGTTTAATATAACAGGCGTCCTGAAGGCCTAGTACCACAGCCTCCCCTATTACCCAAGCTGGACACTTAAGCTATGCCCACTGTATTAGCTGTGTGCATGCTTCTCTTGTAGTTGAGCCTTGATTGCTTTTGGCATGTCTAAGGTCAGCCATTGCCTATGTTCTGTTTGGGGTCACATGGCATTAGCTACAAAGCAATCTGCAGATGGCTGCTACTTTGTGTGGGGCTTGGAGGTGCCAGGAGAGGCCAAGCTGTGAACCAAGGCTGGCTGCTGTAGTGCTGGGCCTGGGGCAACTGAGGAAGAGTTATGGGCCTTGCTGAAGCCAGATCCAGCTTGTTTGAGAGAATATAGGAAAATCTGAAGCGTGGGCCAAGGCAAGCCATTCGGATGGGAAGCCATTGGAAACAGCTTGTGTGGGCCTGATAGTTGGATGGGGCAGGGCCACAGGGAATCACCAGGGTGGAGCAAACAGTATGAGCCAGGTTGAAGGAGTCTCATATATGGCCCCCACTGGCGGGGTCTGTGTGGGGAGGGCTCAGAAAAGGAACAGTGGCCTTTGCCAGCAGTTCTGTCTGGGAGAAAACTTCCCTCCAGCCCTTGCCCTGATGCCAGACAATTCTGTTCCTCCCTATATATTTCTGATGCCTTTCAATCTGGTGCCCTGGCACTGGAGCTCAGAGGAAGTGAGTCTGAGTAAGTCTGTGTATTGGCCCTTCAAGAGGAGCTGCTTCGGATTCCAGCAGTTTCTGTCTTCCACAGACTCAGTCTCTGCTGGTTTTTACAGCCAGAAGTTACAGAGACTTATCTTCCTAGCACTGGAACCCAAGGCTGCAGGGCCTGGTGTGGGGCTGGAACCCCTTGCTTCTGAGATATTCCTCCTGACTTTTATCCACCACATGTGGGTGTGTAACAAGGCTGTTCTGAGTCTCCAACTCTCCTACCAGTTTCAATGTGGTTTCTTCTTTAATTCCATAGTTGTAGGACTTCCATTCAGCTCAATTTCCAGTGATTCTGAATGATAGATGCTCTATAGTTTAGTTGTAATTTTGATGTGGTTGTGTGAGGAGGTGAGACGCATTTACTTTCACTGCCATCTTGACCGAAAGACCTATTGGTGATTTTAATCATGAATTTGTATACCAGAAAATTAAAAGTATGTAAGACAGGGATGTTAATTGCTTTAAGAAATGTTTTCAGCAGTTTATCAGGCTGTAAAATAATCCACAGGAGGCTCTTAAGGCACTGAGAAGTACCATGAAATTCTGAAAGAGTTAATATGCTTTTGGAAATGTCCATGTGCTCAAAAGAACAGAGAACTCTGTGACATTCATAACTAACATTTTACAAATTTCTACTGTTTCCCCCCTCGCTCTAGTCTATTTTTTAATATGGAAATGTGTAGATTATGCAATTTTATATTTATTTTCATTTTACTATTAATTTTGTGTCAATGACTTTGTGGCTGTTTAAGGAAAACCTATTTAATTACATTGTTTCTCATTTCTTCTTGTTCCAGGCAATGGGCCTCACCATGATCGCTGCTGTACTTATAATGAAAACAACTTGGTGGATGGTGTTTATTGTCTCCCAATAGGACACTGGATCGAGGCCACTGGGCACACCAATGAGATGAAGCACACAACAGACTTCTATTTTAATATTGCAGGTCACCAAGCCATGCATTACTCAAGGTAAAAATAGTGCCATGTTTATAAACATAGAAATAGGACAAGAGGTAGCATTAGGACAGTGGGGATATTTACTGCATTTAAAATTGCTGTGTCTTTCTTCAGAGGGGTCCACAGTCCTGCAATTCTTTGAGGGGACAAATGACAGTGAATCACTGTGTGACCTTTTGTAGTTCTAGATGTGAAGGATCCTTTTAATGAGTTTTTTCATGAAGTTCCTACCCTGATATCCACATATTTTGACCAGAAAGTAGTTAAACAATCTTCGTACTTAGTGAATTAAAAATAAAAACTGGTGAAAATATCCTAGATCAGTATTTGCTTGCGACCAAACAAAAATGGGTGTCTCCTTATAAAATCTTTTTCAGATAAACATGGGTGAAAATTCAGACATAAAACTAGATTGGGTGTAATTACTTGCTGTATTATTTACTAATATATTCACTTTTGTAATACATTTATTTAATTACAGCAATAATATATACCCTGTTAAAAATTCAAGCACAGAGGGATGCTAAATGAAAAGTGAGGTGTGCTGCAGTTTTCTTTGTTCCCATTCATCAGAAATAACTGTATTTACTCATTTACTGTTAGCTTTTCTGGTGGTTAAATTCAAGTCTTAAATACTGTACATGTACTGTATTTGCTAGTTAACCAATTTAAAAATACCTATCGATTCCCTCTCTGACATGAGAAAAATTTAGCTTTCATTTCCTGTTCTCTTGTCCCAGTCCCAATCTCCATCAGACTCATTTAAAAAAATTCTTTTGTTACTTAAGTTCATAAAAATTTTGTTTCTTGACCCATACATTTTTGACAGTGTCTCTTGGTTTTCTACTGCATAGGATCAGAAATGTATTGCTCTTTCATATTTCTCCATGTCTATTTTTACCAATTATCCCCTGTTTTTCATTGCTTTTATATTTCCAGGTTTATAGAATTTACATTTAATTTAGTAAATACAAATATTTCATATTTTGATTATTTCAATTTTCAAACCAGTATCCAACATATAAAATGCTATGTATATGTTATTTAGTGTAGAACATATTGTGGTTGTACCATAGACAAAGAGATGCATTCTCATGTTCTTAAAAATTATATTGCTTTGAATGAGCGAGATAATTAATACAAACAGGGTGGTGAGGGATAGGAGAGAGAGAGAATGCAACTTCATCATAGTGTTAGGGAATCAATAATCTTCTTGGATGCACCTTTTTAATAAATTCATGCTAGATCTCAGTCTTGCGGATGGACGGGATGCAGATCATGAGTAACCGAGTGTTAAGGATGACTCATAGTTTTGTGGTCTGACCAACTGGACTAATGATGTTGCTGTTTACTGAGATGGGGAAGACTAGGAGATGAGTAATTTAGAATAGGGGTTGAGATAAAAATTCTGTTTCAGATATTACCTTTGAAATGCATGTTAGATTGCAGAAAGGAAATCAATTTGATGTGTGAAGCTTTGGGGAGAGGCTGGAAATGGAGAGATAAAATAGATGACATTCAAAGTGATGAGAGAAGATGAGATCATTTAGCAACTGAGTGTAATATACAGAGAAGAAGTGAGGATTCAGGCTCCTGGGGCCACATGGTTTAGAGATCAAGGAGTAGGGGGTGTAGAGGAGAGATTGAGAAGGAGCGCCCCTTGAGATGTGTGGACATCTAATGAGGATGTGTTTATGGGTTATTTTTTATTTATCCTGAACCACATTTGCTGAATCCTTTTATCTGAAAAGTCATGTCTTAGGGTCTAGGGATTTTCTTCTATTTGATTATTTCTCTGATTTATTATCTTTATTCTGTCAATAAAGACACTCCTGAGATAGATGTTAGACTTTATGGATTTATATACTATTCTGGACTTCTAAAAAATAAATTTCACCTTCTGGTTTTATTGCTTTATATTTTTTTCTAAGCCAACTTTAAAAAATTTTTATAATTCTTAATTTTTATGGACTCTGACTTATTCTGTTATTCTTGTTTTGCATATTTGTTTTAGTTTATGAATGAATATATTCTTTAATCTTTCTTAGAATACTATTGAAAATGATTTAGAAATTCTCATCTCTTACTGGATCTACCTCATCAGTTGTTTTCTCTTCATTTGATCTTTTTCTTTTGCGTTGTTAGTTTTTCGAATAGTTGGTTATACTGAGTTGTTCATGTTTATTGTGCAAAAGAGTAGGTTGAGTGTTAAATGTGGCTGGCATTGCCATTAGTAGCCTCTTTACCTGTGAGAGTGTTGGTGTAGGCTGGGTGCCTATGGACGGGTCATGTCTCCCTGTATAGACAGGAAACAGCCAGCCAGGCACCCATGCCACCCCACCCCAAATGAAAAGAGGAGGACCTGCGTGGGGCACGCCTGTCACTTTGACAGCCTTTGTTCCTTACGTAGATGTTTTTAAGGAAGGTATTTCTTCAGCTTTACGGTCAGTATCATAGGTGCATGTGAGGTATGAATCATAGTTCATGTTCTCAACTATGCAAAAAAGGTGACATTTATTTTCTTTAAAGCTACTTAGTTTTATATCAAGTCTATCTCACTGATTTAGTAGGTAATTCAACCTGTTATCCTCTTCGAGGATGTAATTATATATTTAATATATAAGTATGTATCTCTATATATTATATGTTATATATATTATACACCAGTGTAAATAATCATAATATATAATATATAATTTAGAATATAGTATTAATATATATGAAGATAATAGATATGTATAATATAAATCTATATCATAGATATATATGTAAAATATAATACACACACACATATATGTGGGACAGAATCTCAGACTCACCACTGTACTATTTGTTCCTCTATTTATTTATCTCTACAACAGAGATAACTAGGGACTTTGTAATAAGTAATAATTGTTTATGGTGGACCTGGTGCCGTATCTTTGCTTTGAAGGAGTCCCATTAACCTCCAGTGTTTCTCACAGTTTGAAGTCCCCAACTGAAAATCAATTGGGTGATATAGCTTATTTTTAACAATAAAAATCAATTGAGTGATGGATTTTTTTGAAAAAATACAGATTTGTGGGCCTCACTAAGTAGTCCAGGAATCTTTATTTTCCAACCTGTTCAAGTGATTCTAATAGGCATAAATGTTTGAGAACTTCTGTTATTAGTCCAATAAATACAGTAATTTAGAATAAAAAAAGGGAAGATTTTTGAGCACTTCCAGTCATTTCCATCTAACTTCCCTTAGAGATCCCGGCCACAATTCATTCTCACTTGAAACTGGGCAAGATAACACTGTGAATTCAGTTCAAAAGAGCTGAAAAGATATTCATATGTGTTATTGAATTGAAAACATTTCATTATCTGCTTGCCATTTTCATCTGATCACGTACAAAGCTAAAATAATTTGCAAATTTACCTTAGCCGCTGGAACACACACACACGTGAGATAATAGGTTTCTGTGGTTGAGTGCCTGTGATGGCAGAGGCACTCAAACTCACCTAACAGTTTGCAGTCCCACACTTGCACCCTTTAGTCAGAGCATGGGAATGGAATTATACCTGTGGGTTTTTTTTGTGGTGTTATTGTGTGGGTTACATAGTGTAGCCACTGTGTCCAGTGCTGGATGACCAGGGCGGGGAGACAGGGATCCTGCTCTCAGGAACTCATGTTCTTGGGGAAGACAAGCACATAAACAGCTGCAATAAAGCAAGATAATTTTTACAGTGAAGTTGTATGCGAAGTGTGTGAGGCACAGGGGAAAAAGTCTTTAGTTCAAGGAAATTTTTATGAATAGAACTTGTACAGAAATGTGAAAGATTCTTTGCTCCAGAAGGACATTTGGGAGAGGAAAGTCAAGATAAGGAGACTAACAAGGGCAAGTGCATGGAGGTATGAGAGAGCAATATTAGGTTACCAAATAATTTTGTACAACGAGGATACTTTTGAGAGTAAAAAGAAGGCATTTTTAATAGTTTATTTTTCATTGTATTTTTCCATTACCATTTACCTCCCAACCCCCATTCCCCTGCAGTCCGCACATTGTCCTCTCCATGAGTCCTTTCCTGTTTCCCTTCGTTCCCCCCACCCGCCTCACCCCAGAGCTGTCTGCCTGTTCTCTATCGGTTCGTCTCTATTTTGCTTGTTAGTTTAGTTTGTTCATTAGATTCCACATGTAAGTGAAATCATATGGGATTTTTCTTTCTTTCTCTGACTGGTTTATTTCAGTTAGCATAATGTTCTCCAGGTCCATCCATGCTGTTGCAAAGGGTAAAATTTTGAGAGTAAAAAGGTATTTTTAATAATTAGCCTGTACAACAGGTATAATATGACTATATCAGTGCTTCTTGGTTTTCATTTTAGGTATTGTCTATTCACTTCACACAAGGAAATATGAAGATTTACCTCTTTTTTTCTTCCCTCCCCTCCCAAAATATCTCAGTTACATCTTTTTTATTGTTCAATCCTCCCAGTTTAGCTACTCCACAATTCTGAGAAAATCAGTGTTTCGCTTGCTTGTTTGTATACCCACGTAAATGGTATGTAACACCCCTAAACTGGTCACAGACGTCCGCACCTTTGAAGACTGCAGAACTGTCAGGGGTGCCATTGAGACGTGGAAGCCATGATGGCTCCCGATCCTTTATGTTGGAATTTTCCCCAGCCTCCAAGCTCGTAGAATCTTTTCTTTCTGGTATTAGGAAATTTCGTGAGGGTATGTGGTTCTATTTATCCATTTTTGTAAGGTCTCAGTGAGTAGACTTTTTAACTCTGCAAACTCAGGTATTTGTTTGAAAGTAAACTTAATTTTTTATGACTATTTTTTAAATTAAAGGAGACAAAGAAAGTAAATTTCTTGAATTATTTCTTTGATGATTTACTCCCCTTTCTTTTTGGAACTCCTATTTTTCAGATCTTGGAACTCTAGCCTGTGTGTTTTGTATTTTGCATGTCTTTGTCTATTTTGTTTTTCTCTTTTTTTCTGACAGATTTTCTCAATCTACTTTATCACTCAACTGTGCTATTTAGTTTTTTATTTCTAACATTGTTCTTTATATTCTAGGAGCTCATTTAATTCTGAGTGTCCCCCAGTCCAGAGGCTTGTTTAGCATTCCCCAGAACATAAACCTCTAGTCTTTGTCAGGACTGGAGAGGGAGTTTCTCGGGGAGGAGAGTGGGAAAATGACTCGGTGGGGCTGGCTGCTTCTTACGCAGACTTCCAGCCAATTCTCCCATTCGTGTCACCCACACCCAGCAGTGTGCGGTGAGACCAGCATCTGCGCCCAGTGGGGATTCTGTAGTATAATTCCGGTCTGTTCTCAGCTTTTTTTTTACTCCTGGCTTTACAATTTAGTTTTTTACTGTCTGCTAAATTACTCAGCAATCTTTCTTCCTGTTCTTTCTTGTGATTTTATGTGTACACATTTTTAAAAAATTGCTTTGTTCTTGTTCTAAAGCAGTTCAGTGCAGCCAAACTAGATGTGTGAAATCAATCCATCTTCAATAAAAGTGAAATAAAATATCAAAGTGCCTAACATAACACCTGGTTATAGTAGCTCAGTAAATACTAAGTCTGTTCTTCATTTCCCTCATTTAGCTTGTAAGATTCCACCAGACTAGCATGAGATTTACAAAATTAAAGTGGAAAAATTGGGACAAGTCTAATAGAATAATGATAAAAAAATTTAAAAAATACATAAAAGAAAGAATGAAAAAAGGCTGGGGAAGGAAAGTTTGTACTTGGTACCAAACTATTTCACCCTCTTCAATAGATTTTTCTTTATGCAAAAGGATGAATGTTTGCCTTAAAGACACAGATAACTAATTTAATGAGACTTTAGTGGAAAGGGACCGTAATTTCTGTATTTTGAAAAGACTTATTGCCAATTAAACTGATTTCAAGAAACAAATTAGACTTTACAAACATCACTTTTTATGCTGTTTAAAATTTTGACAGTTTAGAAAATGTATTATAAAAGCATGCTTATATTTTGCAGTTCCTTTGGCTTAAAATGAAAAGGTAAACAGTTTTTAACACTAAAAATTTTTTTAAAACACTAAAGCAATAATTTTCCTCATTTTAAAACACTGTTTTATCCAGCACATTTTCCAAAATGAATGAAATCAATCATTTTGGAGAGTGAATGAGGAACTTGGGTGCCAGCCCAGCATTCCCATTTACTGCTGGTAACCTTGGGACAGCCCTGTAATAGTTCTAGATTTCAGTTTCCTGATTTGCAAAGTAAGATGGTTGAGCTACTCAAGGCCATTCCAGAAATAATCAGGGATTAAAGCTAATTTAAAAACCTAAAGCTTATGAAATATTTGCCAATATGTTATATATTGGCCTATGAGCAGCTCTACTTCATATCAGCTTCTCTGGTTTCTGATTCAGGGACCAAATGCCTGCAATCTAGTGCTGTCTCTAGATGGTGCTTCCCTCATTTTTTTGTAGCCCAGGATGTACATTCAGTTCAACTTTAAAAAAGCTGTGTTTGGAAATACATATTTTATAGCCAGGGTACAAATAACCTTTAATAAAGTGTGCACTTCTTATATAATGATATTTTTATGTTGCTCATATTTATAGTGAAATTCTGACAAGAAAGCTCTTTTGGAGTAAATAGAGAATAGCCATAACATTCCGTGTGCAACAGTACCTCCTTAAATTTTCTGCTTCTCTTGGTCACGGTCATGGCGCTAGTGGCCAAAGGAAGAATCTACTTTCAATTGGTGATAACATCTGACTGAATGATTTGAGATTTTTCTAGACATTAAAACCAAGATTATAATTGTTCGTGCTTGTGTAGGAAAGGAAAACAGTGGAATTCTTCCTTTTGAGTTTTGATTGGGCAGTGATTTTTATTGAGTATTAACTGAGTGTGTGAGATTCCTTAAAGAGTCTCTTTCCCTATTGAAGTACAGCTGTTCATATTTTATAAGATCAAGTTAATTGATGATAGCCTCTTTTTCTTTTTTTATCCTTATCCGAGGACATTTTTTTCATTGCTTCCAGAGAGAGAGAGAGAGAGAGAGAGAGAGAGAGAGAGAGAAAGAGAGGAATGGAGGGAGGGAGGGGGGAGAAAGAGAGAGAGAATTATTGATGTGAGAAATGTCCATTTGTTGTCTTCTTGTACATGCCCTGACTGGGGATGGAACCTGCAACCTGAGTAGGTGCCCTGACCAGGAATTGAACTGGTGACCTTTTACTTCATGGCATGATGCTCCAACAAACTGAGCCACACTGGACAGAGCCTCTTTTTCTTATGATTAAAAGACATATCATTATATGAAACATTGAACTATATTAAATAAAATAGATTATATATTTTATATTATATGTAGTTATATGGAGATGATTTATTTTCAACATCATATAAAAATATTAGTGATAGATGTTAGTATTCTAACAGTAATATGGGCTATTGCAAACAGCCTCTAATTCTTATTTCTTAAGAGTCACTTAAAACATATCTGCTACAGTTCGTGGAGAAAATCGTTTTCACTGATAGTGCCGTTATGGAGTCAGTACAGATATAAAGTAGCTGGGTTCTATGCTACCGTGTATATTATCAACTGCGTTGTTACTTAAATTATGATTAAAGTGTTCTGGTCACTGCTGAATGGAAGAGGCTTGGCAGAAGGAGAGGGCTTGATGGTCAGATCTCAGGTTGTGTCTACAAGAATGGAAGTAAGAAAGGAAATATTGTATCATAAATTAAGCACATTAGATCTCTAAGTCATTAAGTGGGTAAAATGTGGCAGTTTACTATAAAATATGGATTTTTTTTTTTACTATAAAAGAGCAGCAAATGAGTAAATACGAGGTGGTGGAAGGTAATTTATAAGATGGCTGCTATTGTAGAATGTTTTGATGTTAATGAAAATTATTCTATGGAGTTGAGACAAATTAACGCTTAACAAGAGAAAGAGGAGACGTGCAGGAGCAAAATCTTTGTGTAAGCAAGCGTGAACTGAATCCAGGAGAAAACAGATCATCCTCAGTCAGGGGAGGGGGGCAGAATTTTGGGCATGGATGCAGGTAGGTCTGAGAGCAAGTGGAAGTTCAATTTTTGATTTATGCCTCAGTGAAATAGGAAGCAAAGCCATTAGATGAAGAGAAAGGACTTTAAGGTCTGAGTGAGATATATAGATTGGTAACTACTGAAACATATGTATACTGACTCACAAATTTTAATTTTTACAAGATTTTCAATTCCAATATTACAATGGCCATGGCAACCAAAGAAGAATTGTTCTCTCCTGTTAAATAAATAAAGAAGATAGAAAATTTTGACTAGCTGAGATAGCCTCTTTCTTCAGTTTTTTAAAAATTTAAATTTTATTTTTATTTTTGTTTTATTGTTGCTCAAGTACAGCTGTCTCCATTTTCCTGCCACCACTTTCCCCTGCCCCACCCACCCCCACCTCCCACCCTCAGTCTTACCCCCCCATTAACTTTGTCCATGTGTCCTTTATACTTGTTCCTTGATGATCCTTCCACTTTTTCCCCTTGTTATCTCCTTCCCCCCACCTCTCTGGTTACTATCAGTTTGTTCTTTATTTCAATGTCTCTGGATATATTTTGCTTGCTTGTTTGTTTTGTTGATTAGGTTTCACTTATAGGTGAGATCATATGGTGTTTGTCTTTCACTGCCTGACATATTTCACTTAGCATAATGCTCTCCAGTTCCATCCATGCTCTCACGAAGGATAGGAGCTCCTTCTTTCTTTCTGCTGTGTAGTATTACATTGTGTAAATGTACCATAATTTTTGCCATCAGAGACATGCAAATTAAAACTACAATGAGATACTACTTCACACTGGTCAATCATAAACAAATCAACAAACAGTAAGTCCTGGTGAAGTTGTGGAGAAAAGGGAATCCTAGTACATTGTTGGTGGGAATGTAGACGGGTGCAGCCACTGTGGAAAGCAGTATGGAATTTCCTCAAAAAACTAAAAATGAAACTGCCTTTTGACCCAGTAATCCCACTTCTGGTATTATACTCTAAGAATCCTGAAACACTAATTTAAAATAACCTATGCACCCATTCATAGCAGCACAATTTACAATAGCTAAGTGCTGGAAACAACCTAAGTGGCCATCAGTAAATGAGTGGAAAAAAACTGTGGTACATTTTTCTTCAGTTTTCTGTCTCCCTTCAGTCAGATCATAAAGAAGTCTAAGTAACACATTAAAACAGAGTCTTAGTTGGTTAGGAATTATAGGGCATGTTTTTCTACTCACTATGTTTTTTAGTCACTGGTGGAAGGTACACTTGGGAAAGACCAGGGGATCTGTTTAGTATACTAGAATCAGTGAGTGAATTGGGGAATGCTTCTATCTTGTTTTCAGAGGCTTGGTATATTTATATCTCTTTGTCAATCATTGTGGCCATTTAAGTTGACTTATAACAACTAATTTCTTAGATCATAGTCTCAGCTTTGGCTGAACAAACTGGAATTGTTATGAAACCCAAGGGGGAGGATTCATTAGGAAACAGTAGTCAAAATACATATATTCCTTGCTGTATATGAGAATCAGTTTTGCTGTTGACTATTTCTATATCATAAAGGCCCTATTTAGACTATTCTATTTACAGAATTGTTTTGGAAAAGTGAGATCTTTATTTTCATGCTTTGATAAGTCGCAAAATGCCTTTCCCATCCTTCTTTCTCCCAAGTCCTTTTAATTTTTCTGGTTGAATATTCTATAGACTTTTGTTCCTGATAAATAAGTCAGTAGAGATGAAAATATTAACTGAATTGAGTAGCATGTGTAAACATTACTCTGAGAAACTACTGGGCATATCAACACACACATGCAGAAACATACACACAGAAACACACACATGCATACATACCCATGGATAACACCTACTCACACAGCCACTGCACTTTATAATAAAAAGATTGTTTTCCACCCACAGGCCACACGATGTGTTTGACAGAGTGCTGGTCCAGGACTCTAGGATCAGGGCTAATGAAAGCAAGGAGTGCATTTCAGATGTATAATGATTATATTGGGCAAGTTAAACCATAATATTGCTTTATAGCCCTCAGCTAGTTCTAACTGTGAGAGAAAAGGAGTCTTACACAGAATTTACTCATGTTAGGGAGGAGCAAAGTGTGGAAGCAAAGCTACCAAGATACTGTGCTGAGGTCGTAACAGGTGACAGAGACAAGAGCTGCCCTTGCCAGTTCTCCACGTACCTCTGTTTTCTCATCGTAAGATGGGACTCCGTTTTCTTTACCAGAGCGTTCTACCGTCGGCCTCGGATCAACACACACATGGACACAAATCACTGACAAAAAGAATCCTATTCATTTTCACCAATCAGATCTTCAAGTTTGTTAGTCCATAGAAGTCTAGAGAAGCTGAATTAATTATAAGAAATACTAGAAGACTTTTTCTCTCTCCTAGCACTTTTGTGCCATTTTTTGAAAAGTGACATTTATTCAGGCTTTCACCTTGTAGTTTATCTTGCCTGGTTATTCTTCCCACCTTGTAATCTTGAACCATTGAATTGATTGGTTGCCTTACTTCTCAGTTGCCTAGATTGCAGATCTTGTCCAAACAACCCTTTCTTCCATAAGACTCCCTGTGTGGCTGTTTTGCTTTTCCGAGACAATTAATATTAATCTTCTTAATTTGGTTGCTGGCTTTTGATTGCTACGCGCTTGCCTCAGACATGTTTACTGCATTTATCATTGTGAATAGGTGTATTAGTGTTAGAGGAAGGGGTTTTATGAGAGGATCTTTCAGTATAAACCATGTTACATTGTTTTTTTACTGCAACTGCAGCTTAATTGTACCAGATGTGACTCCTCATGATAAATTTTGTGGAAACAATATATAAAGTTCTAAAGCTCAAAGGGACATATTTATACTAAGTTAGAAGTCCCCAGAGGATTTGTTTAAATGGTGACTTCCTCAAGGATTTAATAGTTTATTTCAGACATTTTTTTTGGTCTAGTTTTAGGATGGAAGAGAAACCTAAAGCTAAAATTAATGATCAATCAAGATTGAAAATTAAGTTTCTCAAAATGATAAACTGATGAGAAACATGATCAATTTGTTACAAAAATAATAGGTTTATATAAACTATCAGGAACCGTTTTGCTGTTCACAATGAAATATATCTGTATCTATAAAGCTACTTGTATGATTACAGTTGGTTCTTAGTCATAACCTAGAAAAGTTAGATGGGAAGAAAAGAGGAGGAAAGACAGAGAAAAAAGTGAGAAGATGAAAGAACATAGACTTCTTTTCTGGACTTGGCCAGTTTTTGTTCTGCCATTCTGTAATAGCAGATGGTCACGTGGATTATTTTTTTAATCCTATTTCCTTCTGAAGCATGCTCTGTCCCTTGAAATTTCACTCTGAACAACCTCTTGTTTTGTATGTTACCAGAGGTGTAGAGATAGGGCTTCTTGTGTACATCATTGCTTATAGATGATGAGTTTTTATTATTTCACATCTTTTCAAAGAAAACAAAGACCAGGGATGCAGCGAAAGGGAAAGAACCATTCAGAGAGAGATCAGCAATGCGTTGATCAATTGTCCTCAGCCAGAATGATAGCTATTGACAGTTGATGTGGTTTCAAGAACTATCCTTTAATCCAGGACTTTTAAATTAGTCGAGGCAGAGTAAAACAGATGATAAAAACAGTATCATACAAGCAGGAAGTACATGTAGTTAATTGAATATAGAAATAAATTTGAACATCAGCACACCAAATTTCAAAACACCCTTTGTATAAGATTGATTAATATTCTTCTCTACTTAAGTGGGGATTGACTGTGGGAGCAGGGTGGGGGGCAGGGGAGAAAAATGGGGGGAAATTGGGACAACTGTAATAAAACAACAAAAAAATTAAAAAAGAAAAAACTAAAAAACAGAATTTAGAAGTATGTATCATTTTGATTATACACCATGTGCCTGGTACTGTGCTAGGTACTGTTAAAATTTCTCAACTTAAGTAATAATGAAATTGTATACTGTTTATTTATACCACAAAAGTGTTCTTCACTTTGTGAAAGAATTTAGACGCGTAGACATTCTCAGGGAAGAGCTAAGGGGCAGGATGTCTCCCCTACCTGAATTAATAACACAAGAGGAATGTTTCTGTGCTGGCCACTGCCACTATGACAAGGAAAAATTAAGAATAGGGGAAAAAAATCCGAAACTGCAAACAGTAATTAACCAGCTAATTCACATTTCAAAGATGAGTAATGAGAAGTTGAGACCCTGACATTCATGAACTACAGATTGTACAGTGGTGGGCATAGAACTTTATCTACAAATGCACCTTTATCTTATCAGGGTTTGCTCTCATTCTCTGCCACTTTTTCTGTTTTTCTACCCTTTTCTCTATTTCCAGGCTGCTTTTCCCTGTGACCCCCACCCCCCTTTGGTTTACACTGCCTTATTCGTTGTGCCTCTGTTCCCTCCCGGCCTCTTCCTCTGCCTTTGTTTTTCCCTCCCCGCTTTTCCCTGCCACAGTGGCCTCCCCGCTTTCTTTACTGCTCGATATTTATTAACTGACCATGATGTGAGATTGAAGTCCGTATCTAAACAAATATGTGAAATACTTTGTACTTTCTGTTCTTAATATGATAATCAGGTGAGTTTGGTCTGTGTTTATTCTATTCATTGATTCATTCCTTTATTCAACTCTTTTTGAGTGCCTACTTTTTGCCAGAAACTAGATAAACATGACCTAGAGTCTCTGCTTCAGAAGCTGATGGTGCCACCGTAGAGACAAATAAAGTATGTGTTACTATGATAACCTTAATCTGATCAAATTATATTTTTGCTTCTCCGTGATTTTTCAACTTATTTTTCTTGAATGGCCTTGAGTGAATTAAAGTCTTGAGTTCCTGTTGAAATTTCTCTACATTTAAAATGTGACTTTGCTTACCAAATTTTAGTTATTTAATTTTTAGGAACTTTCTTGTAATAAAGAGAGGGACCATGGTACTTAAAAATTTTATCAAGTAAAGAAGTTTATAAAAGTTTTATTTACCTAGTATTCTTACATTCTTATCCTAAAGAAATAATTGTATTTTTGAAGTACAGAAAAAGCCTCTGGGTAAAGTACAATACTATCTTTAAAATTGCACTTTAGGTATTTGCCATTATTAAAAATAAAATTTCACAGAGGGTCAGGTACAGGGTTGC
This sequence comes from Micronycteris hirsuta, assembly GCA_004026765.1. Classification (NCBI taxonomy): domain Eukaryota; kingdom Metazoa; phylum Chordata; class Mammalia; order Chiroptera; family Phyllostomidae; genus Micronycteris; species Micronycteris hirsuta. The sequence continues at coordinate 47,874 of PVJI01006182.1, forward strand.
TGCCGTGCATAGTCCAGAGCACACGGTTCATAGAGGAGTTTGCGTGACCCCCTCTCTTCCACCCCAGTTCCTCTTTGTGGCATAAAGCCGGCCTTGCTGTATGTGGGGAGCCTAGTTGGCTGATAATTTTACCCACCATACAGAAATCTAGTTGGTAGGCATTATAATCTTTTGGATTGACATATACTCTAAAATTTTATAGTAGATTTTTGATCTAAGACATAATAAGTCTAGGAAATTACCTATAGTAACCTTTTTAGTTTATAAGTCAAGTGACTGATATTTCAGTACATTTCTTTTGGGACTCTTGAGTTAAGGCCCGTCATGGTTTTTAATCTTCAAGCATATCCAACTTTACAGTGATGGGTTGTAGAACTTACTACCCCAAAATATGGCACCTTGGGACACTGACTATTTTAAGCTGAAGGAATGAGAAACAACATGCAGAGGAAGGACTCTCTGACCTTCCCCTGAAGCAGGTGATAGACCTTCATTAGAGAGGCGCCCTCACTGCATACCCAGAGGACAGCAGCATCCTTTCTTCCGAAGACTGGGAGGAACCCAGATGCACAGGCCTTGGCAAGTTTCTCCCAGTTTACTCTTCCTAGTGCCTATCCTTTTGTCCTATCTCGTATTTTCAGTACTTTTCCACTCTCCATCAAACCTGCTGTAAAAATCCTCAGGTTTAACTGTATCAGGTGCCCATTTCCTTATGAAGGCTTCCATGCCATGTAAAACTTATATTAAATAAATACATATATTTTTATTTATTTATTTATTTTTAGAGAGAGGGGAAGGGAGGGAGAAAGAGAGAGAAACAGCAATGTATGGTTGCTTCTCACATGGCCCTCACTGGGGACCTGGCCTGCAACCCAGGCATGTGCCCTGACTGGGAATCGAACCGGGACCCTCTGGTTCCCAGCCTGTGCTCAATCCACTGAGCTACACCACCCAGGCTAAATATATATTAATATGAATCAATTTGTAGGTTTTCTCACTTGTTAATTTCTGTTTTGTCTGACTGATGTACAGAGCTCCAGCTGGAGAACGTAGATGGGTAGAAGGAAAAACTGTCCACCACACCTGACATTCTGGAACTCGTAGAGGGAAATGTATCTAAGCCTAGAAACAAGTATTTGGGTAATAGAGATTTAAGAATTCTGTGAAGGCTTCAAATCCATTGGCGAGATTGAGTTGGCATTAATTTCATGAAAAATTGAAGCCATTTTGGATTTTGAATTAAGAAAACTGTGCTGTGGCTTCTCACTCATTTGATTGTATTTGCCTTATATAAGGCAAAATAGATTTTCCTACATATTTAGGTTTGTAAGATTGTCTTACAAGGTATGTGTTATCCCAGAGTAGATTTTTTTATTGCTTAATTATGAATTGAAAGTTTTTCCTCTTATTTTTATTACTGACACTGATACGGATATTCCCATTCTTCCCCTCCTTTGCCCACTTCCGCCCATCCCCCCTTCCCTTGGACTGTCACACCCAGCTGTCTCTCTCGATGAGTTACGCATATAAGTTCTTTGGATAACTTCCATCTGGAATTCAGTGAACCTGTGCCATTATGAATAAGACTGAAATAAGACCCTGTAGTTGTACTTTAAATGAAAAGAAAAGGAAAGGCACCTGCCAGGGTGCCTGCTTTTTGGACTAAAAGTAAGAAACAACTAATTTTCTGAAACTATCTCAGAATTCTAGCAATTATGATAAGGAGAAACAATGAGTTTAAAAGCAAAAGTCATCTACTCTGTTGTAACTGGTAAGTCCAAACTGTGGATCTTCATTAAAAATAGGCCTGTGAATTTAAAAAATGCTATAGAGTACAAAACAGATCAGTCATTTAATGGAACAGGTCTATAAATAAAATGCAAAATTAAAAAAGGGTAAGATAGGACTGCACGCTTGGGTAGGTGCAGGCAGTATTTAATGTCCAGCTTTGGTGTAAAGTGTCTTGTCTTGTTTACTCGACTAATCAACTTATTTAAAGTGGTTTGTCTTGGGTTGCTCTCTTGCTAATGTAAAAAGCTTTTTTGGGGGAAATCAAAATAGTAAATATAGAATGCTCATAAAGGTAGCTAGTGTACTGAGAACAAATAAGGAAATACATTTTATTCCAGAGAGCTGAGGGAGCAAATACGGTCTTATGGTCTACTAAGCTGATGGGATTTGGCCATCAGTTTAGGACAGAGTCGGAGGGCAGCCGGACGAGATGCGTCACCTGAGGGCCTGTACTTCTGAGCTCAGCAGACTCTGGCAGCAGAGATTGTAAATCTTCTGTTTTAGGAGTGAAATGACCGTTTTGATTATAGCAAGAAATCGGTCTTTAAAATGAACTTGAAAATCTTAGCAATAGGCTACTCCATGTTCCTGAAGTTATAGTTAAAACCTGTCCTGTAGCAGCCTCAGACCCCGACTGGCCCCACAGCCACTTACATCAGGGGAGCGGGGTCCCTGATTATGGATGAAGTGCTTTAAGAGAAACTTGCATAGAAGGAGAGGGAGCAAATGAAGGAAGGGAATAAGGAATGATGTAAATGAGAAAAAGCAGGTCAGAAAGAAAAGCTAAATAAAATCTAATGATGAGAATAAACCCTGTCAGGAAGCACAGCTTCTGTGAAAAATTATAACTGACGCTTGTCTGGAAAAAAGAATCAGAAAGATTGAATTTCTCAAATAAAAAATTTTGGAGCTTTTTTTTATTTATTTTTTTTTAATTTTTGTTCAATTACAGTTATTTGCATCCTCTACCCTCCCCTCCTCCCCCCTTTTTTTTTTTTTTGCTGATTGTAATTTCTCATTCTCCAAATTTATTGTTGATTCTAAATCTATTATAGAATTTCTCTAAAATGAATCCACCTTATTTTATTAGTGGATACTGAAAAAAATTTCTAGCATTTCCTAAAAAATAAGCTAATAAACATAAGATGCCAGAGAATATTTTACCTTTAGAAGTACAACATTGAATTAGGTCCATTTTTGAAATTTATTGATTTGAAAGAGAGAGGAAGTGGGGAGATCGGGATGGATAGCGAGAGAGGGAGAGACAGACATCAATTCGTTGTTCCAATTCTTTATGCATTCATTGGCTGATTCTTGTATGTGTTCTGATGGAGGATTGAACCTGCACCTTTGGCACATTGGAACAACACTCTAATAAACTGAGCTACCCTGCCAGGGTCCATGTTTATCTAAAAGATTGGGTACATTGTCTGCTGCTGAGCTTTAAAGGGATGAACGTTCAAGAGCTTTGTAGAGCAGGGATTTTTTTAGACTTCAAATACTATCGTGGCATTCTGTGAATAACAGCATAGTTACAATGGATCAGGAAATTATCCCATATAGTTTCATATAGCTTCATATAATTTCTACAGCTACAGCACTGTGACAATATCAACTGTTTTCCATGATGTTGGCATCATGTTGACATCTCTGGATATTGATCAAGCTCCTTCTCCCATGGATTCTATTTTTCTCAGGCAATGAAGGTAGAAACCTTGTCTGTTTCACTCACTGTTGTATTCACAGCTTGGTGCCTACACTTTGCTTATGTAATTGATCATTTCTTACTGTATATGAAAGTTATTTAATGAGGCATTTTAATTTTCCTATAAGAAGACTATAAACCAGGGCAGCATATATGTCTGAATTGAGCTCATGTTCATTCACAAGTTTTAACACAATGCCTGTGATATCTGATGTTTACATGTGTACATTAAATGATGAATTTCATAACCTATAATGGCTAGTTATTATTTGCCATTGAGGAACTTATTCAAACCTTTTGCAACTCATGGGCTCGTGCGGTGCCGAGGGGTGGGAAGGAGGAGATTACAACTGGACTACGACAAAGACCTAGCTCAGCTGCCCTTGGGCACAGCGCCTCTCCCCTCTTTGGTTCTCTGGAGTGCCCGAGTCTGACCATGTACAGTTGGCACTCCGAGGGAGTGTTCTTCAAAAGTAACCAATTGCGATGAGTATACTTTTCAGTGGGTATAGCGAGTAGGCAAGTGGGAGTAGAGAAAGGTGAATAAACCTAAATTATAAAAAGTTAGAAATATAGAATTGTAGAATAATATAGGGTCAACTTAGATCAAGGTGGTTGAGTGTTTCATGTTCACTGTTCAGAAAAAAATTAGTAGAACAGGCCTAAATTGCTGATTGTTAGATAAGTCTTTTTGCAAGGTTGGGCTTTTTGCTATTATCTGGAAATTTGGCCAGGAAATGGTCCCCTGTGCTGATATAAAACCATCCCAAAATAATAATGGTTGTTCACTCTGCCTAAACTGTGCAAATAATGTGTTTATGATTGACACTGGCCTTCCTTCTGGGAGTCTTGAATTTTAGCACATCCTAGGCAGAGGATGGCTGCATACCAGCCTTAAAAAGAATAGGTGTCTGATGAGCTACCCTGGTAGACAACCCTTTCCATGTGTTGTCACAGCTCACTGCTGGAGGAATTAAGCACGCCCTGTGCACTTTCACTGGGAGGGGACTCTTGGGAGCCTGCAGCAGGTTTCACCTGGACTTCTCTCTTGCACGTTTCCTGGTTGCTGATTTTGCTTTGTGCCCTTTCATTGTTACGTATCTCAGCTGCGAAAGTCAACTATATGCTGAGTCCTAGGAGACTTCTGGCAAATCACTGAACCAAAAGTGGTCTTGAGGACCCTGACATATCCACTTTATAGGACCCAGTCTAGCTAATGTCTTGAGCTAATCCTGCCCGAGACTGCAGGCTCCCAGAAGGCTCGTCGCCACCAGTCAGCAGGGGCGCAGGCAGCCTCTCAGTCTTTTTGCCTTAAACCAGGATCTGGTCAGCCTGGTAAGAATCCAGGGTACGCGTGCGCCTGTTTTGTGTGGGTGGGTTTTTTTGGTGTGTTTTTTATACTAATTTCAGTTTATATAATGCAGTCATTGAAAGCATGGGCTCTGAGTTGGGCTGCCAAGGTTTTAATCCCAGCTTTATCGCTACCTAGCAGTAGGAATCCGGGTACATTACTTAACTGGCTGGGTACATTACAGATGGTGAAACATCTGTAAGGTAAATATAACCACAAAACTTACCTGAATTGACTGTTGCTGTAATCAAATGGCATACAGTAGTGCGCTGGTTTTTTTCATTTGATTCCAATGGGTTTACATTTGACCATATGTTGAGGTCAGTATTGTAAGGTTGGGCTCTTCTTTAGCTGCAGACCTGGTGATAGATTCTTCACTATTTTGCTTTTGTGTGTGTTTGGAGGTAGGTTTTTCAAGCCTGTGTCTAAGCTGCCATTTTTTTTCTGGAAATGAACTTACTTTTAGATGCTCAAAATTTTTATCACAAATGGAACTATAAGATGCTGACATTTAATTAGTCTTCTATTGCTTATGTGTTTTTCTTAGTTAATGAGTAGCTTGAAAACAGTAGAAAATACCAACATTGTAAGAAAGTGAATAAAATTTTGTTGGGCATCTACTAGCTCCTAGGTAACTACTTGCACTAATTCACATTATTCTTCCAACACTGCAATACAGGTGTTAATAGCCCCTTTTCATGATGAGGAAAGTAAACTGCAGAGAAGTCAAATCCATTAACCAGGCCAGTGTCGCCAGTGAGTTGCAGAACTGGGATTTAAATGCAGGACTGAAGTTAAGGATTGTTGTCCAAGTATTAAGTTGTTTCATTGTAAAAAACATAATGAAATAAACACTAATCGTCAAAAGTAAAAACTAGGGGATGGGGAAGAGGACTCCTACATTTGCTACATACACTTCTTTGAGAGTGTGCTTGGCCACATGAACATGGCCACATTGGTCACGCTTTCTGAGATTTCTGCAGCAGAATTTACTGAATTTTCTGTGACTCCATTTTTATCAACATTATAGACTTTTGAAATTTAACGCTCTAACCAATAACTTCCCTACCTTTTTGATGTTAGTAGATTTCTGCATTTGCTCTGAACATTTTCTTTCCCAATATTGCAGGAAAAAATAGGTCTTAGCTGAACCCTCAGATGGCATTTTGGGATCAAAAACCTAAAAATATCCAGTGATAGCAACTCTTAAAAACATCTTCTCAATACTAAGGATTAAGCTCATTCCTGTTTTATGACACTGTAATCAATTTTAATGTCATAAATTTATGTATTTGTAACTTAAAAATAATTTTTGAATCAGTGAATGCCCAGTTTTTACTCTTCACTTTTTTTAGTAGTTTTTTTTTTCAGTTTTATCAGAAGAGTCAAGTCAAGGAACATGTGTGAAAAAGGACTCGTGGACAAAGAAAACAGGGGGAACTCAATGGGGGCAGTTGAATGTGGGAGGTGGGGAAGGCAGGGAGAGTAATGGGGGAAAATGGGGACAACTGTAACTGAGCAACAATAAACAAATTTTAAAAAAGGAAAAAATAAATATCAATCATAAAAAAGACATATTTCAATAGAAATACCAAGCCAAAGAGTTTTGCCTGTGCCAGCCCCTAATGATCTGCCCTTTCAGAAGCTTTAGGGGGATCTGAAGCCGAACAAGACACACCCTCATCAGGTACCATGTTTCTTTTGAATTTAGGTCTTTAGATCTTAAAGTATTATTATTATTGAAGTCACTCTGTTTTGTGAATTTGAAAATAAATTGTGACTCTCAAATATTATTTGAGTATTATTGTCACTGTTTTTTTGAGTTTTTGATATTAGGAAGCATATTTTATTTGCCTTTTGTACCCTTACAACCTAATTGAATTCCTGGGGAGCTGAGTACGTAGTCCAGAATCACTGAAGAGGCCTTTGGATTGGTTTTTCCTTCATCACAGAGGCTATACACGAGTAGCTTTTACATACTTAATGGCTATTTTGCACTCTTCTAACTACTTTGGACAGTTTATAAGAGGTGTAATAATAGATGTTCAGGCACTTAAAACCGTATCATATGGTAGAATATAATGCTAATCCACCACTAGGGAGGCCAGTCCTGCTTTCCTTTCAGAGTAAAATACTGCTGCTGGGATCACCAGGTTCCTGGGATTTCTAAAATTCTAGATTTGCTCCAGTGTCAACACGGTGTGTATGTGTGTTTTTGCTTGTATGTGTGCACACGTACATACACACAAACACAGCCAAACCAAATAAACCAAACAGTCCTCACAACCTTGGATAGTGCTAAGGAACGAGATCTTATACAAGCAGAGTAAGGGATACTGGAAACAGGAAAATTGTCCCAGACTTCAGGAACCTTAAAAAACAATTCCGTTGGCTTACAGGATTCAAACTAGGCAGAAATTGGTTTTAATATCTGCAACTCAGTAGACAGTTATCAAACTGTAAGGCAAATATTTCACTTTCCTTTACTCTTAAACTTTAACCAGGAAGTGATGTCATGCAATTATGGGCATTAAGAGATTTCTCCTACCTTCAGTTGCTGGGGAAACAAAGAAGTTAGAATCTAGGTCGCGTTGTAATAAACTTCACAGACTTTGTAAAACTCTGAAGGAGTCTTTGCATTTCGGTTGGACTTCAAGTACGGCAAATCAAATCCTGTTTTGTATTTCATGCAATCGAGAAGAGTTTCAGTAGCATAGAAAGTTAAATTATTATTATTTTAGTTTCTGCTTCTTGGTCTTGAAATAATTTTCTGCTGTCTGTGCTTTTATACTCTATTAGAATTGCATGGCCTGTGCAGAAAATGGTAAAATCGACACTTTGAAAACCCACTGCTTGATCAGCAAATGCAGTTAGACCTGAGGTCAGGCCAGTAGAGGACTAAAGAAGTCCAGGAAAACCTCCCTGAGCCCCTGAAGCTTACTGTCCGTTTGGAATGATACGACATTAACACCTGAACATTTTATTAGCAATATATAAGTTAAACAAGGTAAGAGTAGAAGGGCCTCTAGAAGCAGCATGTGATACGTATCTGTGACTGTCAGTTTTATGTGTCAACTTGGCTGGGCCATCGTACCCAGGTGTTTGATCAGTCATTATTCTAGATGTTTCTGTGAAGGTATTTTTTTTTTATATGAGATTCGTATTTAAATTGGTAGTCTTTGGTAAAGGATATTACTGCCATAACATGGGTGGGCCTCGTCCAATCAGTTGAAGGCCTCAATAGAAAAAGACTGAACTCCCTGGAGGAAGATGAAATTTTACCAGTAGCTGGCCTTTGGACTTGAATTGCGTATTGGCTCCTCCCTGGATCGCTAGCTTGCTGGCCTATCCTGCGGAGTTTGGATTTGCCAGCCTCCATAATTCCATGAGCCAATTCCATAAAATGTCTTTTTTAAGAAACTCTATATACACATCCTATTAGTTCTGTTTTTATGGAGAACGCTGACTAATACAATATCAGTAACAGTTGAGTGCTATGGTTTGAGTGGAAAGAAGTCAGCTGAAAGATTGTCCTGTTCTCTTACTGCCTTTTCCTGCATTTAATCTGCTTTCCTAGATGAGGAGCTCTGAGAGACGGGTGGAAACATATCAAAGGCCTAGTTTGAACAAAGACTTTCAGGGGGAGCATCCTTTAATTCTTAGGATTAAAGCTGTCAGAAATCACTTTAATATGCAAAAAAACGCAAGCTTATCTTATGGATTTCTCTTTTCACTGGTTATTAGGAAGCCTTTTAGAGATAACAGGCAATGCTGAGGGAATCATATTAGTTGAAATGTCTAGACTTTGTTCTTTGAGACTTACATGGCGTTATACAAACTGTGCCGTGTCTCCATGCCTCTGTTTCTGCTGGTGGATTAAGCAAGATGACAGGAATTCATGAACTTCCGAAACAGGCGAAGCAAACCTGTGTGTCGTAAGTCCAGACAATGCTTGTCCTTGTAATGACGAGGAAGGAGTAGGGGGAGAAGTTCTGTTTCTGGATATTTGGCTGTTGGCTATATGGATACGTTCAGTTTGTAAAATATTCATGGATGAGTACATTTATGTGTATTTTTAATGTATATTATGTTTTAGTAGAAAGATTTGAACAGTTTATGCCTTGCAAATACTTTTAAAAATTGAGAGGGCACAAAAATTATAATGTCTTACAAAGATAAACGACCAGAATAACTTGTTACAGCATTTCCCTTTAACAGAGCCTACCAGAAAATTAGTAAAATCAAACAAAGAGGGATGTTCAAGTATAGACAAAGAAAGACAGATTTCTTTGAAGTCCACCAACTGATTTCCAATAGCTCCACCTAAATTGCATTTTAGATCTCTGGCGCTGTACTGGTTTTCCTTGTTGATGTTCATCTCGAGAATGCAATAAGCCCAAACGGCTGTATTTGGGAAAGTGCTTTTGATGTTTGTTAAAACATGATGGAAAGCCAAAGTAATAGCAGTATAAAAGGAATAAATAAAGCCTCTTGCAAGCATATTTGAAGCTTTCTAGACCCGAAGGGCAGAAAGTGAAATTATTTAGTGTTTCAGTAAAGCCACAGGACCATCCTTTCGTGAGTCCCAAGTGTCTTGCCGGCCGCCTGCCTTTAATATCAGTGAGCAGCAGGTGGATAGAATTCTCACACACACAGTGTTTGCGGGAAGCAATCAAATATACCCACTATTTTCTGCAGATTCCCTTTGACCTACTCAAAAAAGATAACAGAATTCCAAATTATGAGATTTTTTCTTAAAAAAGCTCCTGAGCAGCCGAGGGACACCCTTATTGCAGGTGTGTTGGCAATGGAGTGGACGTCGGCGTAGCTCAGCTCCACTGCCCCCCTCCTTCTCTTCTGATTATTTTCTATTCATGACCTTATTTGAATATAAAGGCACACCGTTTAATGCCTAATTCTGTTGGCTGGGTGGAGAAGGCAATCCATTAATACATCCCTCGATAGTTCTGGTTGCAGGAATGCTATGCATTGCTCAGCAGAGGCAAAGGAAAGCTTCCTTTACATTGATAGAAACAGGTGTTCTCTTTGAGTTGTCCAGTCAGCTCCCTTCTGAGAATCTCAGATAAGTGGTCCAAATCACATCTAATGGGAAGATTCGCCGAAGCATAATTACTTTTCATCAGGGTGCCACAAATAATGAAAAGAAAAGAACATTGGATGTATATTGTAGTCTACTTAATCACCATCACTTTAAAAAGCTGACGTAGGATTCCTTACTTCAAGACAAATTGTGTAGCTTTGGTGGTAAATTAGGCATATTTTCTAAACACTAAATTATATTTCTTCTAATTCACATTTGGCTAAGAAAAGCTGATTAGAGTAGTCTTTGTAGCAATGGAATATAAGAGATAAGGTTTGCAGCTGCCATTTCAAATAGTGCATTTTTGTCTGTTCTTCAATAGCTTCCTGTGTTTCTGTTCATACTGAATGAATTTCCTTCTTTATCTTTCTTGGTGAGATAAATTCCATCAGTGTTGCTATCTATGCAGGATGTAGGCAGATTTCTCACATCACCTCGCCTGTCAATACCCCTCTGTCACCCAAGAGCTAAACTTGTAGAGAGCATTAGGTTATTAGTATGGGTAGAAATAGTGAAGCTTTGTCCAATGATAAACAGTTATCTTGCACAGTGCATAAGAAATCCTGGTCAGAATTTCACAGAGCATTTCTCTGCATTTAAGAAGTTCTAGAGCTGTAAAGGCATAATGGAAAATCTGAGATGGGTAACACTAGGCTTGTCTACAAGCTCAACCAACCATTGTTATTTATGAGGAAGTTGCTTAAACACTGCCTGCCTTGGTTAATTCATCTATGAAATTAGGATAATAATACCTATCCTGTGAGAATCAAATATCATAACAAAACAAAAATTTAAGTATTACATTTGATTAATAGTAGTAATTGTAAAGAAAATCTCATATTTTGGGGAGGATGTGTAGACTTTTCAGGAGGTGATTGGAGAAAGTGTCCATTGCACATCAGCATCTTGAACGAGGGCCAAGGCTTTCAAGTCACTTTGCTTTCCCATTTGCTTTCTGTTTTTCCCCATCAACAGCTCTCCCCTGTGATCCTCACTGTTTATCCTTTTTAGCCCATGTTACTGAAAACCGTCCATCACCACAGCCACTGTCTCTTTGCAGCCCATGCTGATGACTATTCCTTTCTTCCTCCGGCCATCTGGGTTGTTGGAATAAGTGCCCACTCATAAAATTTGTCTTTGATGATCAAGTTACTCTGGGGAAGAGCTCTGGGTTTCCTAGTGCATCACACATCTACAGCAGGGATGAGCAGACTTGTTCTGTGAGGGGTTGGAAAGTGTATATTTTAGGCTCTGTGGGCCACATGCTTTCCATTGCAGCTCGTCCCCCTTTTGTTGTCATGTGAAAGTAGATGCAGACAACATGTAACCAAATGAGCGTGGCAGTCTGTCATGAAGACTGTATTTACAAAAACAGGCGGTAAGCTGGATTTGGCCCATGCGCATAGTTTTCTGAGCCTCTAAGACATTGAGATGGCTCGCACCACACTAGAGCTTAAAGGGACATAGCAGTCCCGTCGTCCGGTTTTCCCCAGTGCGTGCTCTCCTGCAGCCACGGGTTAACTGGTTCCATGTATTTTTGAAATGCCACCTGATGTGACCCCTTCTGAGAGGCTCATCAACACATTAGCACACTCAAGGCCCTGACTTTTTTCGAGAGTATAGTATTAGTAATAGGAATAATAACTAATGCTAATTTAATAGTTTTTACTATGTGCTTGGAAATGTTCTAACTACTTTTATATAATTTCACCTAATCTCACCACCCTGTGAGATTAGGTGAAATAGTATACAGTATTGTTAATGCCATGTTATAGTCAGGTCATTTAACCTTCCCAAGGTAAGATGATATGTGGATCCGGGCTTCAAACTTGGGCAGCCCAGCTCCAGTGTCTGTGCCCTCAGGCACCCATCCACCTAAAGGTCACAGCATCTGGACCCCTCTGTGAAACTTCGAGTTAGGAAAGTGCGTCTTTAATCCAGTTCTCTCCGTTTACACATTAGAAGTGAAGTCTAGAGAGATTCCAGTGACTTTGCAAAGGTCACAAGAGTAATTAGTAACTGAGATAAGTCTACAAATCAATTAAATCACTACCTGGTACTTAAGAAATGCTTAAATTAATCCTTTATAAAGACAGAAAATCCTTTTAAAAATGAGTAATCACTTCTAATTTCCCCTTTTTAATTTAGATTTCATAACCAGTTTCATTTAATGGGGGTAAATATACGGTTTGATTTTTAAAAGGTAGAATTATTTTTACTTTATTATGAGGTAGTATTATCAGGTAACCCCTTAACAAGGGAAAGATGACACATCTTAATCTCTAACTCTGACCTCTCTCTCAGGCCCCACATCAGCCGTCTCCAGGCCGCGAGGGACATTAAATCACTTGGGATGCTTGAAAAGATGATGCTGGGCCCCACCCCGTGGCCTGAGAATGTTGTGTTGATTGAGGATCTCTTATAAGTATTTCTAGAGATGCCTCGAAGAGATTCTAGTGTGTAGCCAAGATTGCGAGTCACTGCTCATGAGCTACATTTGTTATTGTCTGCTAAATTTGTCCACTTGCCGTAACAGCTAGCATTTACAGCACTGCATGTCAGGAAATGAAACTTATGGCTATGGTCCATGGTTTACAATTAATAGAAATGTGACCATATTCCAAGCCTGAGTGGAACTTTATTATTGCAGATGAATGGTACTGGCGGCTCTGATGTTCAATCAGTTTTATGTGAGCAGGGCTGTCAAACCGACGTGTGCAGCTGCATCCCCAGACTGACCAGAGGACTCGGGGTTCTGATGGGCTGCCGCAAGGCTGTGTGGCTCGCACAGAGCCCAGGCTCTGCCTCTTACGTGGCTGGTGATGCCTGGGACCTAGCGGGGAAGAAACAAGTGTTATGGAGGATTAGGTTTGGGCACCATCACCCACCTACTTACAAACAGTACAATCATTTATAATAGGATAATTTAGGAAAAAATTATGTAGCATAGAAGAATGTAGGATAGAAATAGACCACCTGTGAGAGCAAGTGTGATAGAAATCACCAGGGACTTGAGATGGTCAAGTTGAACACCAAATTTGTCTTTAAGCTTTCTGGCAGTTAAGGCAAAAAAGGAAACATGTTGAATTATGTAATTTATAATTTCAACCAGTAATTTGACACAAATATCCTTGGGATAACACAGTTGAAAAATCTTCACCACAGTTTTGTAAAAGTCATAGTCTGTAGTTGTTCACTCACTCACTCACTCATTCATTCATTCATTCATTTAAGCACCTGTTTGCTTTTAAGTGCTAACTATATGCTGGATATGGTGTTAGGTTCTGGGAATATGGTGTTCAATAAGACATCATTCTCTTCTTCAAGGAGGTTAGAGAGGAGGAAATGCTCAGGAAAGCCAACATTCAGAGCGAGAGAGGCCAGAGTGAGATAAAGGTGTATGATTATCTGTATATGCTATAGGAACACATTCAGAGCGAGAGAGGCCAGAGTGAGATAAAGGTGTGTGATCATCTGCACATGCTATAGGAACATGCACGTTTAGGAGCTAAGTGAGCCGCGGGGCATCAGGGAAGATTGAGTGGGCTTGATCAGCTAGATGAGCAGTGAAAATACTTTCCAAGAGGAAGAACTGCAGAATAAGAGACAGGGAAGGGAGAGTGCATGGTGCTTCGGGAGACATACAGATATCTCCCCTAAATTGGAGGATGGAGTTCATATAGGGATGCTGGGTTAGAGACATATGTAGGGGTCAGATTCTGAAGGATCCGGCAAAAACTTGAGGCTGCATATGAATGTGATGGGTAGTCACCTCCATATTTTCAGTGGTGGAGCCCCATGATCATACCTGTGTTGTAGAAAGATCACGCTGGCTACATGGTGGAAGGGTGACAGAGTGTGAGGTCACTTAGGCTGTTGGTGTAATTCTGTTCTTAAGTGTTGAGAATCTGAGGGAAAGCAATGATAACGGGAGAAAGAGGACAGATTCTACAGGTGTTTAGGAAATTGACTTATGTGACTAGGTAATGACTATAGGGCAGGAGAAAAGGAAAGAACTAAGAAAAGTTTCTTGGTTTAGGTGACTGGGTGGCTTGTAGTGCAGTTCATGGAGATCCAGAACCATAAAGGAGAATTGGGTTTGTGGGTAGGGAGCCAAGAGGAAGGTGGTGAAGAGGAGTTCAGGTGACACTTGCAGGGCATTGAGTGGAGAATTCCAGTAGAACATTGAGGTCTGCGCTGGAGGCAATAGATTTGTAACTTACCGGCATGTAGATGACAGTTATGGATGGCCATGTATGGTAATCAGTGAGAAATTTAAGAGTATATAAATTGAAGAGAGACCACAGTTTGGAACTCTGAGAAACACTCACACTAAAAAGGCTTGTGGAAGACGCCGAGCCTATGAAGGACACAGAAGCAGAGGAAGAGTAAGCTGGAGTATTAGGGTGATGGAAGTGCCCAATGCGAGCAATAGGATAACACTGCCGCCTGGTAATATAATTTGGGAAACAGAAGGTGTACACCAAACTGTCTTTGTGAATATCAATGTGTTAGGTGGGACTTGAGAGGTGTTGGGTCTCTGGCAGCTGGACTGAATTTTCTTAATAGGAGACTATGGATATTGTTTAAGGGGCAGATGGTTTAGATGTCTGATAAGTTTCAAAAGTTTGACATCTGAACCTTTCTTTATACACTTTAGCCCAGTTATGAATGCAGAATAACTTTCCTGAAAAGTCTTGAAAATATCTAAGTGTTTGCAGTGCTTGCATCTTGTGCTATGCAAGATGGAGATGACAGCATCCTAGACTATGAAACATGGAAGGACCAGTAATAGCTTTAAAAATTTAAGACCCATGTGCACTAGTTAAACACTTCAATGAATAGAAGCTAAGTATGCTCCATGGAATGGGTGGTCTTAAATAAAACTATTGTGAAGGTCTTGCCAGAATAAATTAACTGCCTATAAGAGCACCATATAACTGAATGTAATCTCATGATGATTAGGGTTATTTGAGATATGAGTATTTAAACATGGCAGTAATACTTTTGATATGATTGGATTTAATTTTCTTTGTGAATTGTATTGGCATACATGTCTGACTATTTATTTAAGACCTTTCCTAGTTAGAAATAACGTAAGTAGATGAAGTTTCACCGAACCTGTCCAGCTCTCCCATGTCTGTGGGTCCTCAGGATCGGTGGTAACCTGAAGAAAGCAGAGGTGCTTTTGATTTGCACATCCTTAGGAGGGTTTATGGGCAATCATGACTTCTCTCTGGACAACATAAAATACACTCTGTGTGCCCTGACTCCAGGTTAAATGAAAGAAGCAGAATTCACAGGGATTTTGTAGGTCCCAGTATTGTAATATTTTCAGTTATGCACATTTGTCCTTAGAACACATAATCAGAGGGGAGAGAAGGTGTTTATTTTCTGTCATTCTGGAACCTTATTTAATTTTGGACTCCCTTGAATGTAACACTGTCGATTGCATCAGAGTTCTCAACCATTTACATCCCTTGGTGTCTCATATATTTCAAGTCTTGTGTGTGTTTTTCCCAGTTTTCAGCATCCCTGTGTAAAGTCTCAAATGCATATTTTAAAATATAACACTAAGGGGAAATTCAGGTTCCTATTAAGAGGCCAATGAACACCATAAACAATGGGAAAAGAGGAATGTTTTAGAACCAAGGAAGGTCATTTTGTAAACACAGCCATTTGGCTTTCTGCAGACGGGAAATCAAGAAAGAGGGCTAAAAAGGTTTTAAAGATTTTTGTAATTTGTAGAATTAAAAAAAAAATAGCCTCCCTGCATGGTTAATATTGGGCCTCTCATATTAGCATCAAAAATAGAGATCAAACACTTGTCTTTTTGTTTGCTCCAGCATGAGATCTTATTTTGTTTACTTCTCAGTTCACCAGAGCATTACGAATTGCATTGAACTATTATAATGTATAATAACATTATAATAGTATTTAGATTAAATACCATTACTAGAGTACTTCTTGCTACTCAAAGTGTGTTCCTAGGGCCGGCAGCACTGGTATTACAGGGGAGCTTGTGAAAATGCAGAATCTCAGGCCTCAGTCCAGATCTCCTAAATGACTGAGTGCATCAACACCACCCACAGATGATTTATCTGCACATTAATATCTGAGGAGGACTGGGTTAAATGTGTAATGAGGACAGATCTATCTAAAATGATTTTTTGTCAATAAAATTACAATGAAAACAGCTATTGTCATTCAAAGCATTTAATAGAATACTCGTTCACACCAGAAATTGCTTGTGTTTTAGTAAATGAAATGATTGCTTGGCAATAATGAAGAAAATTAACATAAAATAGAAGAAAAATTATGATTTTTTTCACTTTCCAGCTGCCTTTTTTTTCTAAATTTATTTTTGTTTTGGAGCTGAAATAGACCCATGAGTTGAAAGAATAAATTTTAAAAAATCTCTTTAGTGAATTGACTAAATAAATAAACTAGTTCCATTGTGTATTACTTTGTCTATAATAGATATTTTCCTGATAGGATTTATATCTAAATGATGGGCAACATATCTTGCGTACAAAGTTCTTAGATTAATAAAAAAACTTTGCCTTATTAATATTTGCATAATATAAATAGAGATTTCAGTGGACACCGAGAGGAAGTTTGAATTGTTTGATATCATCAAGACTTTAAGCATATGGATGCCATTAGCATGATGGCTAGCAAATCAAATGTTAGTTAATCTGAAATGTAAAAATATATAGCAAAGAAACCTAGAGATACAAGCTTCATCGAGGGCGACCTGGTTAAGAAATTGTAGACTATAATATCATATTAGTAAATTTGTAGTCATTTTTCAGTCTTTCCCTCAACCCTTTCATTTAATTAATGTGCAGGTTCTGTTGGCTCCACCCCTAAAGTACATTTGAATTGGCCCACTTCTGTCTGCATCAGTAGCTGTATGCCACGCCATCGGTCTCCAAAAGGTCTTCCCTCTTCCCCATGATTATAAGAGCGTATAACATATGCCACATATAAGAGAAGAGCACCATGTAACCGAATGCAGTCTCATGGTGATTAGGGTTATTTGAGATTTACCTATTTCAACATGGCAGCCCATCACCTTTACAAAACTCTAAAATAAGTCCATGTCACTCCTTCATTGCTTTTATATCATTACACAGATTTCCTAGCACATCAGTAAGGCCTAGTGTGGTCTTCTCAGCCTGTGTCACGCCGCAGTCCTTCCTTGCTCACCTCACTCCACGTCGCTAGGCTTCTCTCAGTTCCTAAAGTCTAACTCACTCTTCTCACCAAAAACATGGCATGTCTCACTCATTTTCCTAAATCAGGGTTCAGCTTTAATGTCACCTTTTCGGAAATGACCTTCCTGATTGTTTTATCTGCAGTCTAGCTTCCTGGTGGTTCTCTATTTTAACTCCCTGTTTATAGCACATTACAATTAAATTTTATACATTTTGTACATTTTGTACATTTTGTACATTTTGTATTTGCTTACTGCCTGTCTTGCTCACAGACTGCCGGTGGAAGTGGAGACACACCTTGGCTGTCTCCCTCACCATTGGTTGCTGAGTGCCTGGCACAAAGCAGGCGTCACTACCTATTTGTCGAATAGGGAGAATGACTTTAAAACAAATACAAAAATTTTACATGTTTAATTTTTTATCTCTTCCTTGATCTCTGCAGTTCCCAATTCATTATGCAAGTGTTTAATTTTAAACAAATCCTTTTAAGTTTATTCTTAGAAAAATATTAGACATGACATTTTATTCCTTCAAGGAATGCTCAGCATTGGAAACAAAACTGCCACGTCAGGAGGATATTTGATTGGAACTTTTTGGTGACGTTGGTGTCAAGGCAACCAATGGGGGCTGCTGTCCTAGTTGTTTGCGCAGTCTCTGTGCTGCCTTGGGACTGACTGTAAGAACGGGAGGTGTGCCGGCTGCCTCGTTCATCAGTATAATCTGTCAGTAGGGCACAGCGGCAGCATTTCAGGGCAACAAGCACACCAGATCGAGAAGGCCAGGTTCTCTGGAGCTAAGAATCTTAAAAAGTTATGAGTCTGAGAGACTGCGCTCTTACACATTTCAGGTAATCCTCCATTGAGGTCCATTCTGTGAATGCCAAGCAAAGGGACCCAAGGTCCTACTGTATTTGTCAAAACTAGACACCTCGGAACTGTGGAACTGAGTCGTCAGACTGTGAAGGAAGCCGGCCAGTCCAGCTGGGACCTGCCGGTGTCTTCCGCAGCATTGGAGGTGCTCCGGTGATGGCCTGCAGGACACGCGAGAGGGAAGGACAGCAGGGAGTACTGTGTGTAAGAGAACAATTTAGGCACCGCAATCGTGTTAGTCATATTTGTAGGACTCCAACTATCAGTGTGAAAGGTGAAAATCTTTTAAAATGCTTTCCTTTAAGTACACCTGATGTATGGATATTTGAAGAGTTAGGGTGATTGAGTGCAAGTATTTGAAGTCTGAAGGCTTAGACCTTGCATTCATCCCCTGGATCGCCATAACGAAGTGCCATGAACTGGGTAGCCTAAACAACAGAAATTGATGTGTCATAGTTCCGGACGCTGAAGTTTGAGATTCGTGCATCTCTAGGGTTGATTCATTTTGAGGGCTGTGAGGGAAGGATCTGCTCCCCACCTCTCTCTTGCTTTGTAGATGGTTGTTTTTTTCTTTTATCTTCACATCATCTTCTCTCTATACATGCATGCACCCAAATTCCCTCTTCTGATAAGAATGAAGTCATGTTGAATTGGAGGCCACCCTAGCGGCTTGATCTTAACTTGATGACCTCTGTAGAGATCCCATTTCTGAAGAAGGTCACCTTCTGGGGTTCTAGGGCTTAGGATTTCAGCATAGAGATTTTGAGAAAACACAATTCAACCCATAACAGACCTTTATAATTATATTAATTATATGGCATTTTATAATGTAGAAAATAAAAGAACATGTCAAAAAATGTTGCTTCACGTGGTTATAAACATACAGCACATCTATAAAAGTCTAAGAAAGTGACTATTTATAGAAATTAGCATGTGCTCTATATACACAAAAGTCTATGATCCATAAGCAAACTATAATAAAATGATGTTTTTAATAAAGAAGTTAATTAGTATCACTCTCTAAATTGGCATTTGTTTTTGAGCAGTTATTCAACCTTAGCTAGAGATTATAACAAGCACCCTTTTGGGTTAGAAGTTTGGCATTAATTACTTAAAACTTAACACCAGAGGACAGATTTTCTGCAGAAGGAGTTATATGTGCTAATGAAGCTTGGAGGTTTCTGGGGGTTGCTTTTAACGTTTCTCTTGCTTTCTCACTAATGAGATCTAAATTATAAGACTGATAGACTTTTTTTCTCTGCCCATTATTTAAAAGCTAGATCACATTTTAATTTCACATCAAATTACCCATAAAACATTAAATAAGGTAAATGTAGCACAATTATTCATCTTAGGAAATGTGGTATTTTTTTTGCTCCTAAATCCATAGCTGGGTTTTATGAGGAGCCTCTGTTAAGCCCGCTTTCTCCGTCTTTGAAATGGTGCTGATTGTGTGGCTCAGAAGAGGGCGCTGCGGTTTAGTAATTTAGTCTCTTGGTTTGGTAAGAAATTAACAAAAACCTATGTTCATATGCTATGAACATAGAAATAAACAAAAAACTGTGTTCATCATTCCTGTGGTTTCCCTATGGACAAACAATAATGCTAATTTTCATCTTCAGGAAAAGGCTATTCTGCCATTTCTCTGGCTATTACTGTGACATCTCTTGTCTTTTTCATGCCCCTCCTCCCACCAACACCCTGTGTGTCTTCTTGTTTTCCCATAGCGTGTGGGTGCACATTCTGCCTGATGTACTCGTTGTTGCCGGTGAGACCCCCTTTGACTGACAGCTGAGATGTAACAAGCTGGCTCTGATTCATGCGCCTCAGTGGCCATTGTACCACTGGCCAGCCTGACAGGTGGAGCAAATTGTGTAGTATTGTGATGGGATTACCTGGAACCACAAATCCAGATTCGCTCCAATGAATGAAATCGATTTTGATTTGCAGTCCAAGACGGTGCAGTTCCAGAAATGTCAGCCATGCATTTCTTTTTCCTGGTTGTTAGCTACGTTGTAGTGTTATTAGGACAGATTTTGATTAAATCCAATCTTGTTGAATCATAGTGGCAATAGTCAAAACCCAGGTTAAAATTTTTTCTATAAAAGTACATTATTAATGGTTATAACTCTTAGATATTTGCCATGGCTCAGAGGCAAGTTTAATTTTGACTTTTTAAGAAGGAACTACACAAAACATGTGGACACGTGTCCTCAAGGTTGCTCTTCCCTGGCAGGTCGCTCCCACTCCTCACTCTTGGTCCAGGCATCATCGGTACTCTTGAAACTATTTTGGGAAAAAGATAAAGACTTACTATTAGGTGTACCTGTGTGGAGTTGAGCAAGTCCATGTCCTCTTATTTCTATATTTTTTACTTCTACTAAGAGGTGTTAAGATCTACATACTAAGTTTCTCCTATATGTTTATTGGATTCTGCTAAGCTGGTAGTATATATAATCTGGTTAATTTCTAAGGGAAAATAATTCACAGAATCTCACACCTCACTCCAGAGCCATTTTATGAGTATCTATGGCGTAGATCCCGGTAATGGCAGTTTTTATAAAAGCACCGGATGTGACCTGAGGCAAAAGCAGGTTTGGGAGCTTCTCTTCTGGGTTGGCTGAGTGTCAGTACTCATTTGGTACAGTGGTTTCCCTTTGACTTCCCAAATAATCTGTAGTGAGGTTGCCAGAAAGCTCTGCCATAACTCAGTATTGATAGTGAGTTATTTATAAAATAATTCTCTGGAAGATTTACAATGTAATTGACAATATAAGCTATATGTTTTATTCCATTATGATATTTTAGATGTTTGATATGTCTTGCATTAAATCTTCTTTAAATTTTTTAAAAAATATTTTTTTTTATTTATAGACAGAGGAGAAGGGAGGAAGAAAGAAAGGGAGAGAAACATCAATATATGGTTGCCTCTTGCATGCCCCCCACTGGGGACCTGGCCTGCAACCCAGGCATGTGCCTTGACCAGGAATTGAACTGGCGACCCTCTGGTTCACAGGCCTGTGGCAATCCACTGAGCTATACCAGCCAGGGCAGCTTGCATTAAATTTTTACAGAAGATTTTTATTCCCTAAATCCCACATTTCAACAAGTTTCTTTTCACCTTTAAAAAATCGTTTTAAGTATCATTAACTCCAAAAGAAGATTAAAACTAAGATGGAATGAGTAAAAGTTGATTTTTGTTGATGCAAGTTATTCTCTTTTGAATGGATAAGTAAGAGTTTAATTACTACTTGGAAAGTAAATCATGTATCTCGTCACTTCTAGTGTATTATGTAACTAGAAATGTATAACCTACTGTGAGAGACAACAAGCTGAAATACATGAGTGTAAAGGCCACTTTAACTGTCTGATTAAGCAGAATCCATTGACTTGTGTGTTTTTAACAAGGCCAGCATTTTGTCTCTATGTTCCATATAATAGTTCAGTAAATTTATTTTATAACTTTAATTCTTTATCTTTCAATACAGTGCTCATTTTCAGAATTCATTGTTAGTTATCAATCTCCTAGGTTTGGAATATTTGCCTTTAAAAATCAGGAATTGTTTTATACTCATTTCTTAAATATGGACTCTTTCTTCTGGCATTTCTAGAGGAAGAATTAATTATGTTACCAAAAAGCTGGAAATAATCTGATACAGAAACTAGTGTTTATATGTGTGTGAGAGTGTGTGGGGGTGAATTTCAAGGGTTTATTTCCATTAGAAAATAGATGTGGGAAATATATATGTTAATGTACCAAGTTTGGTTCTGTTCGTCTTTGGCTTTTCCTTAATTTCCCAAGGTTCCCAGTTAGTTTAAATATATTTGAAGACCACGGATGAATGAGATGATAGAATAATACCCATTTTTTTTTTTTAGCAACACAATGTGATTATGTATACTGATTCTGGTTTGAGCTTCTGATTTCTATCTCATAGGCTCAAATGCCCCACTTTTCCCTTTGCATATCTCCATGAATTATTCTTTGGTCTTTATGCAAATCTTGCGTGCTAGCCATTTTATTTTGGCATTTATTTACTAGCTAAATACTCAGTGCTACTCACTCAAAGGACACAATATTCAGGTGAACTTTGGATAACGTTTGTAATTCAGCTTGCCTGTCATGAATATTTGTTTTAATATTTTACCCGTCCCCTTCAAGGTTTTGCCAACAACAGTCCGTTGTTGTTCCAAAGGCCACATTTCTTGGTTGTGTACCTCAGGTGCCCACATTCCTCTTTTCCAGCTAAGGTGCTTTAATATGCTAAGTTAAACCCTGAAGCATAAGTATGGCAGCCCAGCAGTCTCAGCTACTAGGCATCCAGCAGGTGTTTGGAAGAGGACTTTTTAAGGGAGATGGAACACATAGATAGAGGTAGGTTTCTATTCTCACCTAACAGCAGAGGGAAGGGGCAGTGACCCAGGGGTAATGAAGTTTCCATCAGATAGCAGTGTCCTAGTCAAGTGGCCCTGGTAATGGTCTTTCTCTCAACCCACTGGGGCCAATGGGATATCTGACTGTTTTTTAGGGTCAGGATTTAAAGTGAAAAAGCCTTTGGGTCCTTCATCCCTCTTCATAGTACCATAAGTCTTCCCTAGGTTTCATACTTTTTATTTTACATTCTGTTTCCTTTATTTTCCATTATAATCCTAATAACCCATTAGAGTGAGAACACAAGCAACAATGAACAATTGGTTTATTCTCTCCTGAAGGGTAAATAGGATGCAAGCGTTAGAAAGACAATGCTTGACCTAGTGAGATATTCATGGAGGATGGAATGGCAGTCCCCACGCTTGAGGTGCACTCAGTTGGCTGGTTATGTTAACACCCAGCTGGATTTCATGTAAAATAAAGGTGAATATTCTGTTTTCTGCAACATTTAAATAAAGGCTACACTGAGCAATGCAAAGTTATCAGAATGACCATTACTATACAAAATAAATTACTACAGTAAGTCCATTATAAGAATTAGACATAAAGTCCACTTACGTTTGTTGTGCACTCACTAGTGTTCTATTCAGATAACTTACTTACTTTCTTTTACTCCTTACAGAGGTACTGTCAACAAGTTTATTTTATTTTAGACCTGTTTTAAAGATGAGCAAACCAAAAGCTCAGAGATGTTAAGTTGGCCTAATGTCAGACAGTTATTACCAAGGGCTTCTAAAAACCCTGTGCTGGAATTTCCATTTGAACTCCGTTTTTCTGGCTTCTGGTTCATGCCCCTTCCATTTTGCTACACTAAAATGTTGTTGTGCCTGTCAGCTCTTTAATATTAGGAGATTGTTTACTCTCTAGATTCCTCATTTTTATATACATACATTTGTATTTTAAAATGACACAAGATATTATATTATAATCAGAATCACATGACTGATGAGCCACAAACTGTGTCAGATATGTTTGGCTTAGCCCTGCTCCACATTCCTTTTCTTGCTACAAATAGTAAGAAGAATTTCACTTTTGATTTTCACTTTTATTCTCCTAAATCACAGCTTCCTAACCTTGGCATTATTGACATTTTGGACTGGATAATTCTCTGTTGTGGGAACCTGTCCCGCTCATAGAATGCTTACCAACATCCCTGGTCTCAACCTAATAGATACCAGTAGCACCACCCAGTGTAACAATCAAAAACGGCTCCATAATCATTGCCAAATATTCTCTGGGAAGAAAAATTGTTCCCAGTTGAGAATGATTACTCTAAACTTAAAATGAAAGTAGTTAAATAAAACTGTACTCCTTCTGCTCAGTTTCTTTCCTGCATATTTTATAGGCTTCAAACAGTTAATGATTTAGACTTTGTATTAGTCAGAACAAGTCAGGTTACGCAGTGGTAACAAACAATGCCAGAGTCGGCTCAGCACAGCAAGCGTGAGCTCTCTAGGGCAGCTGTCCTGCCTGAGGGAGCTTAATATTCAGGTTCCTTTAGTCGGCCAGCAGCTCAGCATCCACATGTGCTTTCATGGTCATGGCCGCAGGGAAAAACAGGCAGTGGAAAAGCATGCATAAGGCTTTAAATATGTCCCTGTGGAAGTGACATATGTCACTTCAGCTCACCTTTTATTGACAAAAGCAAGTCACATGGCCATGTCTCACATCAAGGTGGGGAGGAAGTGTAATCCTCCATGCTCGAAGGAAGATACTGGGAACGCTGCTGAGCATCAGTGCTGTCATCCATCATCATCTGATAGCTATTGTCTGAGTGTCCTGTAATGAACCTGGTAAAGTTCTAGGTGACATGACTCAAGGAGTTTGGAATAGAGAGTTTACCCTTTACCCTGTAGGTCTGGAGAGAATGTCTACATGTAAAATGCTCAGTGAACAAGACAATATATACCATACATAATAAATTATAATAATGCACATTAAATTTATGTAATAATTTGGAAAATATTTACATTTTTGTGATATATGAAGAGCTGGTGTATCTTTTGAGTTCTGGGACCCAGTTCCAATGTGTGTGGGGTAAGGACTTCCTCATACATCCAAGCAGTTCTCTAGATAACCACTTTGTGCCCCACAGTTCAACTCATGTCTGGCACTGTCTACCTGGAGACAGCAGCAGGTTCTACAGGCTAGGGGTTCAGTCCCACAAGACTGCCCCTCCCTTCCACACAGCTTCAGATGCCAGTCGCAGGCCCAGGTTGTCACTGGTGCTTCTGACTGACTGGCTACAGATGGGAGGCTCCCCAGACCCCCTTCTTCCTTGAGTTCGATTCATTTTCTGGAGTGGCTCACAGAACTCAGAGGAACAATTTACTTAGCAGGTCACCAGTTCACTATAAAAGGGGATCTTATAACTCAGGAGCAATGATATAGAAGAGGCGCATGGGGCAAGGTGTGGGGGAGACACAGAGCTTCCAGGCCCTTCCCAGGGGACGCTCTCCCCAGTCTCCCCGTGTTCACCAGCCCACAGGCTCTCAGAAGGCCCTCCCTTTGGGCTTTTAAGGAGGCTTTGTTACACAGGCAGGAGTGCTTAAATCATTAGCCTCTGGTAATTGATTCAACCTTCATTCCTCCCCGCCTCCAGAAGGTCAGGGGGTGGGACTGAAAGTTCCAGCCCTCTAATCACGTGGTGGGGTCTCCTGGCAATCAGCCCCCATCCTTAGGTGCTCTCCTAAGTCACCTCATTAATATGACAAAGGATACCTTTGTAACTCTCAACACTTGGGAAAGGGACATTTCCAGTTTTAGGTGTTGTGTGTTACTTCATATTATAAATCACAATATCACATGTATCCTTCTATTTATTGGTTGTTGTATATTTAATGTCCTCCAGTAGAATTTTGTAGTGCTTTCTGGTTAAGAGTATTCCTGGATATTCTTTAATTTTTTATTATTTTTGAGTGAGATTCCCTCCACCCCCATCCGCTTCATTTCTATCTGACTGTTGCTGGTAAGAGAAAAGCTGCTTGATTTTTCTGTATTTTCTCTCATCCAGATATCTTAATGTTAATATTTTTAATACTTTGCATAGTTTTTGTATTTGAATCTCTTAGGGACTGATTCTCCAGATTTGCCCCCTGAATTAGGATATTTAGATAATCATACTTCAAAAACTAATGATAATGTTTTCTCTTTTTGAAAGGTAGTTATAATTCCGGAAGTGATCTTTACTTT
Source organism: Micronycteris hirsuta (assembly GCA_004026765.1). NCBI lineage: Eukaryota > Metazoa > Chordata > Mammalia > Chiroptera > Phyllostomidae > Micronycteris > Micronycteris hirsuta. The sequence goes on from PVJI01006182.1 coordinate 73,535, forward strand.
GATTTTATTTAAAAGAAGATTGTTGTTTATTTTTGGTATTCAGCATATTTAAAAGGCTTCATACTATTTGAAATTTTTATATAGAGTTTTAAATAAGAATGATTGCTGAATTTTAGCCAATGGTTTCCAGAATTTATTAGTCTAATTATAGGAGTTTGGCCTTTCATTTGTTGGTATTTGACATACATTGATGGGTTTCCTAATGTTGAACCACATATATACATTCATGGAGTAAGTAAACTTGGTACACATATTTTTATACAGGATCCAGCACAAATAGCATCCCTTTTTCATTACAAAAGCTTTCATCACAAAATCATAAGCATGTAATTCAATAACATAACAGTATCACATTCAAACACAGTATGTGACATCATGGGTGAAAAGCTCAAATTAAAGCTATAAATTATGACATCCGTATTATTACTGTATCAACCACGCTCAAACAGGCCTTACTTCTGCCAGACCCTAGATTTGGTTTGCTAATGCCTGTTTTCTGGCATTCTAGCTAATTGAATTATTTGTTTTCCCCAAAACTACATTACCAGTATTTATTTCTTTCAATAACAGTATTGGTTCTCATATTCTTATATCTGTTCTTTGCCAGACTTAAAGGTTATTTGCATTTTAATACTACGTTTTATGCAGCTCCTCCAATCTCAAATCATAACGACATTAGTAATAGTTGAATCCATACGTTCTCATTAGAATTCTACCAAATCTCTGGCTGGGTAGCTGCCCTCGTCAAGTGGAGCACGTGACCATCAAGCTGAAGCATGAACTGGGCGTTACAGCTGTCATGAACTTCCAGACTGAGTGGGATATTGTACAGAATTCCTCGGGCTGTAACCGCTACCCCGAGCCCATGTCTCCGGACACTATGATGAAGCTGTACAAGGAGGAGGGCTTGGCCTACATCTGGATGCCGACGCCGGACATGAGCACCACAGGTGAGCGTTGGACTCCCTCTGGCTCCCTGTGAGACGTGTGTCAGAGAAGCCCTCACCTGTCTGCCTGCCTGCCTGGCTGTCTCTCTCTCTGCCTGCCTGCCTGCCTGCCTTTCTGTCTATAATCGATTGGCCTAAATATGAATGATAGAAATGGAATCAAAAAAGAGGGTTTAGGTTTAATACATGTCTTTTAACAACTTAGCTAAGTTTCTGTTTAGCATGGGTCCTTTGATTTGCCGATTCATTAAACATGTATTTATTGTGTACCTACTGTGTACATGGCGTTATGCTGGTGGCCGTGAACACAGTGGTGAAAAGAAGCAGACCAACCCCTGTCCTCATGGGGCTCAGAGTCCCACAGGCACGACAAACATTAAACCACCACAAAGAGAAGTTACACACTGGGCTGGGTTTTCGTCGTCGTCATTGGAAAGATGCACAGATATCGGTAGGAGAGCTGCACAGACCGCAGATCTGGGAAGGGGTCAGGGAGCGTGTTCCTGGGAAGCAGTATTTGGACTAAGATCTATCTGAAGAGCTGGGTGGGGTTGGCGGTGAGGCTTACCAGCAGAGGGAGCAGCTTTCAAGGAATCCCTAAGGCAGGAGAGCACAGAGGGTCCTAGGAACTGAAAATAGGCCTGGTGGCTGCGGATCAGAGGATCGGGAAGTGAATCCTGAAGGGACTCGGCACAATGAGGACTTCAGACTTCACCCTAAAGTGATGAGAAGCAGTGGAAAGAGCTGGGGGCTGCGAGATACCAAAATAACCCCTTTCTTCTCCGCTAGATAGAGAATGGATTGGGGTGGGCCAGGAGTGGGTCCGGGAACGCAGCCAGGAGGTTAGTGCCATATTAAAGTGAGAGGTATGGAGGGAGAGAAGGCAGTGCAGGGAAGGGCGGTGATGGTGCGCTGCATTTTATTGCCCAGGTACCAGCTGAGCCTCTCTGTGAAGAGAGAATTAGGGTGTGACTGGGGTGCTGCCCGAGAAAGAGACAGATGGGTCATAGTTTTGATCTAATAGCAAGGGGCAACAGACAGGCTCTGAACTACCTACAATGCAGAAAAGAGTGTGATGGGAGGGATGCATCGTGTGTTCTGGGAGAGTTACGGCCCGGCCCGGGAGGGCCACTTTGTATGGAGAGCAGGCAGGCAGCACGAATGTCTTGGCATTTGAGGTTGGCAGACAGGTCAATGCCAAGTGGAACAAAGCATAGGCCAAGGCACAGAGGCATGGGATGTTAGAGGAATGGTCTATATTTCAGCCTGGTTGTATTGTAGAATAGGGTTCGTGTAGAACCGGAACGGAGCTGTTTAGAACCTAGAGAACCAAGTTACACTGGTAGTATGAACTAGTTGTCAGCAGGGGGCAGCAGAGAGCTATGAAACTGACACAGGCTACAGGAGTTTCGTCAACACTGTTTTGGGGAAAAGAAGAAAGGCTGTGATGCCTAGGGAGGAAACGTTTCTACCATCAACCCTCTTCCCCCAAAAGTACATTACATATCAGACACTGTTCTAAGGAGTTGCATGCATTAACTCATTTAACCCTCACAACATGAGTCTGGACAGATGCTGTCATCCCCATTTTGCAGAGGAGGAGACGGAGGTACAGAAATCTTCAGTATCCTGACCAGGGTAAATTAGAGAGACCCAGCCTGGATTTCACGGCAGACAGGCTGACTCAGAGCATTGCTCCAAGACACAGTGCATGCTCACATGAGCTCCTCATGCACATTCTACAGACCATTGCACTTCCAGCCTGTCATTTTCATCTTTGGCTGGAATTAGGCAAAGTCATGAGTTGCCAGGGAGGCAGCGAAGTCTCCCTGGAGTCAATATAATCAAGGCTTTGGTCGGGACAGAAGACCTTGGAAAGCACAGGTTGCCTGGACCTGGGCCACATGGGCTCTTCATGAGCCTTTGGTGGTTGTCCCGGCCGGGCTGGGCCCTTGGTGGGTCTGTGTGGGAGCTGCAGTGTCACTGGGGATGAGGTGTAACTTTTATTCCTTAAGGACAGTTTGGGTACTCCCCTTGGTAATGCTAATCCAGAGGAGCTTGATTTAGCCACAGAGGCTTTGTCTGTTTTCCAAGGGAGGAAAAAAAAAGGAAGAAAACTTCATTGGCACAGAAGAGCACTGGTCGAATCTAGGTCGTAGTTGTCCTGTCCAGCTAGTTTCTCTGGTTTCAAAACAGAGCAACTGGTTAGGGAGTAACCAGCCTGCAGCTTCCGGAGGGTGCCTGGATTTCTGCTTCCTCGATTCTGGTTTGTTAGCACTGTTATCCCTTTGGAATATGATGTGAAATGAGGCTCAGCTACGCTGAAGTACACTTGGCATGCATCCCTCTCCAGCCCACGCAGACAAACCAGGAATTCACAGGCTCATTCCCAACACCCACTGGAGTCGTGTTAAAACCTTTTGGGGGGAGGGCTCCTGTCTTTGTGAAGAGAGAATTATGATCTGATATGGGTGCTGCCCAGGAAACAGAGACAAATGAGATCGTTCCTCGATGACGGGGGTCCCAGTCACAACGGTGAAGCATCTTCCCCCCTGACTGCATGAAATGACAGCAGAATGAAAGCTCCCACTGACAAGGACCAAACCCCAGCTCTGCATGAAGGGTTTCTTTGGTTCAGCCTACCCTGGGGGGTCGGCAAAGGGTTAATGGCCATTTTGGAGTCCCCAAGGAATTTTTGACCAATAGATCCGTCTCTGCAGCTCACAATATCAGCACAGTAAACATATAGATTAATTCTGCCGGATATTTTTAGAATGCTAGAGAAAAGTCCATCTGGAAGAGTTTTGAGCCATATAATGCTGTCAGCGAATGTCTGAGAAAGAAGACAGCTGGTGAGGACTGACTGTCCCCATGGGCTGTCACATACCTGTTTTGATCCTTGTGCCATCGATCCTCAGTTTGTACATTTTGTCATAGGCTAAGGGCTTGGTTAGATTTTTATTTCTTTTTTTAAATATTTTGGTTTGTCTCCTTCATCTAAGAAACAAAAGGCTCCCAAATCTGGCATTCACCTGAGAAAAACCAGTGTATTCACTGAGATTCAGTCTTCCTGCACATGGGAAGGACGCTGGTGGGCTCTGGCCCCATCGGGGCAGTGCTGGGATGACAAAGGAGATAGTGAGCTGCCCGTCCCCAGCTACCCCTCTGTTGTCTCCATCTGACTTCTTTTCTCTGACGCAGCCCGGGATCCAGCTCTGCCGTGGGGCAAGCACCCTGACCTTGGAGCCGCAGCACCGAGGCGTGAGCCTTGTCACCGTTGTGTGGCTGTGTGATGTTGGGCTGACTGCTTCCTGCACTTGGAAAATGGGGATAATAATTTCTGCTTTACAGGATTATAACAGTAGAAAAAGATGATGGATATGAACGTGCTTTGAAAATTACAAAGTTGGGACTGTATTACTAGTCCCAAGTCCTTACATTTCTACCAGAGGATGTTATAGACACTGTGAACCTTATCTGCCTTACAGTGCAAAGGTGAAAAAGAAGATATAATGAAATAGAATAACAATATATTTGGCTATAAATCCGCCCCTGGATTAAGAAAGGAAAGATACGTGTGTGCATGCGTGTGTGTGTGTTGGAAAGGCTGAAAGTTGTGCCAGGAATGATCTCATTCGGGGCCAGCCCCAGCTAAGCCGCGGATGTCTCAGGGCCCCCCGCCTGTTTCAGGCACCCGTGTCTCAGGCCCCCCCAGCTCACCCTTGTGCCCCTTCTCGCCGCCTTCGCTTGTTCATCGTGTGCTCCCAGGAGGCTCTTAGTCACTGTGGAGTTGGAGTAGCTGAGAGGAGGTGGGGCCAGAAGTTAGATTGGAGGGGTCTAGCGGTGTCTCCTGTCAAATTGGTATTATTGGGCTTTGTTTTATGTTGTTTTAATCCATGCCTCTTGGGCATCTGTTGAGAGCCAGGGCCTGCTGTGAGTTCCAAAGGAAGAATCGCAGGCGGTGGAGTGTTTTGTTGGACGGCACAGGGTTTCAGATTTTCAACTTAGTTGCCAACATTTAAAGTTTGGACTGTTTTACATTAAAAATATGCATTTCTGCCTTGCCTTTAGGAATAATTGTTTTTAAGAATAAAGGCTTTTTACCAAATTAAATTCTACATGGAGCCAAAATACACAAAACAAATATCAGGGGCTCTGGTTGACACTGGCTTTTCTTTGTGAGTCCTGATCCTGGGGACTCCTTTCCATCCCTTGGTGGATTACATATTAGCTGAGGATCTCTGGAATGGTCTGGAAGCAGAGGGACGTGGGTGTGTTGGGCATGCATGGCCCCTCTAGGCTAGAGGCAGAGGTGTGTAGCCCTAGGCCGGATGTGGCCCTTCCACAGGGCTGAAAGCAGCACGTGACCAGGCAGGTGGGGAGCAGGCGCTGACAGAGAGTTCAGGTTGACGGCATGGGGGCCAGCCAGCGCCACTGATCAGGCAGGTGAGGGAAGGACAGTAGCACATCTGGCTGGCTGGGTTTGAGCGGCCATGAGGGAATACTCTTGGGAAGATTTCTGTGCCTCAGTTTACTCAGACACAATGGAGGATAATAATAGTACCAAGCTCCTTGTTGCCAGGAGGTGGTTGTAAAGGGGCTCTTGCATGCTCACTGCTTAGAACGGCACGGGGCTGGTCAAAAGGTGGAAGGAGCTGTCATCTGAGCAGGTGACCTGCCGTCCCTGGAGGTCACAATGAGCAAGATCTCCAGCTGAGGCCAGGCTGAGATGGGTGGGCATCCTGGACCCGCTACTTGTCTGGTGCTCTTTTTTATTATTTGTTCTTCTTTATTCATCTAAGTATTTGCTTGACAGTTCTTAGGTTAGCTGGCTGAGTGATTTTAGGAGAAGACCACTGGTGTGTGAAACCTGTGTTAAAACTGGGAGCCTTTTACAGAGCTCCCACGTGGTTGCTGATATTCAGCCTCCAGGATTACGTGTCTCAGATCATAGAACCTCAAAGTAACACAAATCCGTTTTCAACTTCTAAACTCATATCCATTTTCAACAGTTTCAACTTCTAGACTCTTTGCATGCGTCTTGGAGAATCTTCCGCAGATACAAAGGAAAAGGGACAATATCACATCATTTGGCCCTTTGGTGCAGATCCTTCCTAGGGGGACCTCCAGCCAGAGAGCCTGGCGGGCCATGCAGTCCCTGGCCCAGGCAGGGGCTGAGCACCAGGGGCTGGGAATCCAGCCTCAGCAGCTGCTCCTGCCAACAGCCAGTGTGCTCTCTTTATATATTTGGCCTTTAATAAAAATGCACTTTAAATACATGTCTATTTCCTGGCAGTGTACATGGTAGCTGGAGAGGTGGTTGTAAATGGGGAACTTGTCAAGTGGTGGATTACGGGGGAGCAGGAAGAATCCAAGCTTCCTGGATCCGTCACAGGGGGTTCTCTTCCCCGCACTATTACTCAGGGTAAACCTCTAACACCCCTTCAGCGCAACCAAAGCCCTGAACTTGAAGCAGCCTCACGCTATCAGCAGGCCGCTCAGACACACCTTGGAGGTTTCACTTGTCCTAGTCACCCAACTCAGATAGTGGATCAACTACACAGCACTCTCCTGAGACACACGGTGAGACATCTCTCTGGTATGTACAGTGTTCTCACCTCGTTACATCTCCGGTGACACTTTCCTGCCTCGGGGAGAGTGCCACAAATGACTGACTGTGTGGCAGGCCTACCCAGGTCTACCTGGGAGCACCTCACAACCAAGCACAGAGGCATCAGCCAGTCAGAGTCATGGCCCAGTGTGGACTCGGAGAAATTACGCAGCACGTTAGAGCGGGTGTGTCTGCAATTGCCCTCAGGGACCAGGCAGGCCACACTAGGAGAGCCGGGGCCTCAGGGACTGCAAAGGGGGTCCCACCTAAAGGAGTCCCAGTCACAGAGGTCCTGTAATAACAGTGATCAGCAGAGCACCAGCAGCGAGATTAGAATACTGTCCTGGTTTCACGTGGACTTTCTGCAGCAGGATGGAGTGGAAACTGAGAGGGCACTCAGGCCACGAGGAGGTCCTTGGTGACACCTGTCCTCAGGTGCTGACTCCTGACCACAGAGTGTTATGTTGGCCCCTTCGGGGCCACTTGTATTGTAAAAGAGAACAGCTAAAGAAGGAAGTCTAAACTTCCCTGAGTGGTTCTCCTGGGAGAATTCTAGGCCCAGTGAAATCATTCAAGGAAGGGCCTTTCCAGTCCTCCAGCGGCTGGCAGTGTGAAGGCCCTGCCCTCAGACAGCGGACACCACACGTTGCGTCTCTGTGTGTTTAAAGACAGAGAGTAGCTCAAGATTGTCAAACCATAGGCACAGAGTTTTAACCCAGGCCTCTGTGTAGTTTCCCTGTTTCATCCCTTTTTGAAGTAATTTATACTGACCATTCTCCAACCCTCCCCCAAATCCACTGAATATCTTTGACTGAGAACCTATAGGCAGAAGAACTTGTAGGCATCCAGGAGTTTGATGATTTTAGGGGGGATCTCTTACACTAGGATCTCTTATGACAGGCCTCAGCAGAGCCTGCGTATCCTCTCTCGGTGTGACGCGGAGATACTTTAATCATCTCTTAATTGAAAAAGTCATCGTGAAGCTGCAATAATTGTAATCACGACTGCCCAGTAAAGGAGAAAGTGCATTTGTTGTAATACCCACTGTATCATGAGGGAATAAATGCACAATGTATCAAATATCCCACGTGTATCAATTAATAAGGCAGTCATTCCATTGGAGAAATGAGAACTAGCGTCGTATGTTGAATGGATGAGATTGACTTCTTCTGTTGAGACTCATTCTGTGGTACATTTACCTGGAAGATCCTTTTGGATTAAAGGAAGCTGAGGTGACAGGACCTGTCAGGTTCTCTATGAAATCCTCTAAACCTCTGCCCGATCTGTGTGCACGGATAGGTGTAAAAATTGCTCATCTGACGATAGACAACAGCGAACTTTTCTTGAAGGGAAACTGGACACAGACGTCCCTCAAAGGAGTAGCCGAATCAATGGCAGTTCAGGGCGGACCCATTGCCTCTGAGGGCCCTTCCCACTCTCTCGTTAGCAGGAGTTGATATTGTCTCACCTTTCCATTCAAGGCAGGTGAATGGAATGGATTGTATCATCCCTGCCTCACCTGGCACAGCACTGTGACTTCCCGGGGTGCTGGAGGGATTGTTATTAGCAGCGATATCGGGGTTCCGCTACTCACATGTCTGTGCTGTGCTTTCTCCGTCCCAGGCCGGGTACAGATGCTGCCCCAGGCGGTCTGTCTCCTGCACGCGCTGCTGGAGAACGGACACACCGTGTACGTCCACTGCAACGCAGGGGTCGGCCGGTCCACCGCGGCCGTGTGCGGCTGGCTCCACTACGTGATGGGCTGGAAGCTGAGGAAGGTGCAGTACTTCGTCGTGGCCAAAAGGCCGGCCGTGTACATCGATGAAGACGCCCTGGCCCGGGCCCAAGAAGACTTTTTTCAGAAATTTGGGAAGGTTCATTCTTCCATGTGCAGTGTGTAGGTGGCCGTCTGCCTCCCCTCTCTCCCAGTTTCCTCTGGAAGCGTGGAGCGGTGGTCGTACCAGCGCCTAGAAACAAAGATTCCGCTTGAAGAGGCCGCTGGCTTCTCCCCCAACCCGCCTCTTTTAGTCTGGGGCTGGCTTTCTCTTATGCTTTGGTTGAGCTGGATCGTCTTTGAACTATTTTACAAAGGAAGCTGTGACCGACACGGGAGAAAAAGCCACAAGCAGTTGGGCTGTGCAGTGTAGTTGTAGCATCAGACGGAGAGGGAATGCGTGCAGTTCCGGCTGCCGGCAAGCAGGCACGCCCTCGGCTTTACAGACGCTGTATTTGTTGTATTCTGAATTCACCGCTGCACTTTCTGGCTGCCTTGTTGAGTGGCATGTGGAAAAAAGGGCGTCATATAGATGTCATCACTTCTGTGTGTGTGTGCACACACCCTGCTTCCACCCACGCACCCACCCCCGTACACACACACACACACACATTTTCTACTGAAATGATAAAATAACAGCTGGTCAATTGCCAAAGAAGGACATAAGGGTAGAAGCCTGGGCTATGACAAGTTAAGACCTCAATGTGACCAAAATCGGTGGCTTTCTAGACCGTGATTCTGCATCCTGCTTCAAAGTCTGCTCCATGGCATCACCTTCCTGATCCACCCACGACCCTATGCAACATCCAAAGCAGAGTTATTGTCCCTCTGTTTGTTTTCACTGAGGTTCAGTGGACATGGACAGCTTGCTCACGAGTTCATGGCTACTGAAGGACGAGGTGCAGTTTTTTGACTGAGTGCTTCTTCAACACGGCTTGTTCTGCCAGCAAACTCTAGTGAATTCTGTTTCTCTTTCGCACAGTAAGGTTGCTGTTTCTGCAGCCGTGGTTACCATGAGAAATGGAACAGCGTTCTGATCAGTTGCCAAAGAATTTAGGAGAGTACTTCTGTTCTGTACGGTCTGCTTTACAGCCTGGCGGGCCGTCTCAAGGCCAGAGTGGCCTGAGCCGTAGCTCACGAGAAGAGCTATACGGGTGGGGCAAATGTGGACTCATGGTGTGAGTACGTGAAACAAGCTTATTCTTGTTTTGTTATTTATTAATTCTTGTATTATCTTCCATACAAACAACTGTAAACCTACTTGTGCCTCACCCTGCATTACCAATAGAGCCCAGAGAGCCCAGACCCATAGGCCGTCATTCCACCGCTACGGAACATCCCGGTCCACACTCAGCTTAGTTCAACAACAACACAGTACACGGTCAGCGTGCCTCCAGCATGTGCAGCTCACTGCCTCTCCCCAGATCCTGCTGGAAACTCAGAGACTTTGCCTTCAAAACCTCACAGCCTAGGAACAGCCCTGTGTCCCAGTTAGTATGACGTAGGATTGAACTGTGGATGCCTTGCTAGGTAGGGGAAGGGGAAGTGACTTTTATTGGGTGCCTCTCCTGTGCTGGGCGCTTTACCGTCTTATCCCTTTTAATCTTCGCGGTGCCCTGTGAGAGAGGCCTCGTTATCTCCATTACAGAGAAGAGGTAACTAAGGCCCAGAGAGGGTTAAGCAACTGGGTGGGGTAACATTGGTGAAATAGTGGAGGAAATGAGATACACATGTAGGTTTGTCGGAGTCAAAGCCCACACCATTCCTGTTAAACTGCAATTCTTACTTACTTTTCTTTCATAAATATCTGTTGACAGCTACGAGGGAGTCTGGTTGAGGAAGGACGGAAATAAGAAGGATGCAAGGTGAGACCTGGTGGCGTTCCGAGGAGGGAAAGATGCTTTATAGCTGTGCGCCTCGGGGGAGATGGCATTTGATTTGGGCAGGGAAGGCTAGGCAAGGCCCGTTTCTCCTATGGTTTTACAAAGTTAGATTTATAAGCCAAGATGGAATGATATGAAGTCCAGCTCCCTTGCTAAAAAGAACTGGAGATAACTATTGTATTAAAGTAACCCCTTGTAGTCATAGTGTATTGTGTAAAATTTAATCTTAAAAACAAAATATTTCTAACTAATTGTAAATTTGTGTGTGAATTTTCTTAATGTCTATGAAGCCCAGTTATGTAATTTTCACTAAAGGAAAATTCTTTTTGAGTGAAATTTTGTTTTTGCTCTGATAGGCAAAATTATTTTCAGGCTAGTAAAGGATGTTTTGGAATAACTTCTCTTGTCTTCAGTGATTGGATTGTCCGGTGTATTTCAAAATCCCCTGTAATTTTTCCTAAATAAAATATTTGAAATGACCTTTGTGTATAGAATTTTTTTTTAAAAAGTATTAATTTTGTTTGCAATTCAAAAGAGCATACTATCTTTTCTTATTTGTCATTAGTTTATTCCTTTATTTTTCAAAGGAACAAACTCAGACCCAGGGACAGCAAATGACTGTGCAGCAGAGTTTCAGTTCAGGGTCAGAGGAGAGGGGGATTGCTTGGGAGATTGATTTTGGTGTTGAGGAGTCCCTGGGGATCTCGTGGGACTGAGAGGAGACAGTGTCGTTAGCGGGAAAGAATTGGTGGAAGTCCTTGGAAATTGGAGTAAGTGGAAGATAAGTGGCTAAAATGAGGAAAAGCAAAGAAAAATGAAATTTCCAAAAGAAGCAGCAGGTGTTTCCTTTTATGAAGATTCTGTTGGAAGGGCTGAGAAGGAAGGCGTGAGCGTAGTAGCAGAGGGGTGAGCGAGTCAAGGCCATGTTCCCAGGACAGAAGGTCGTGCTAAGTATTCACAGCAGTAGGAGAAGGACAGCGAGTTGTCATGTGCTGACCAAATAGGAGGGCGTGCTGTGCATGAGCTTACTACCTGCTAGGAAAAAAAGGAAAAGAAAATCTGATAGGAGATGGAGCTAAGAATAAGGACTGATGAAGCTACCTCTCATCAAAATGATAATAATGGCAAGATAACAAGGGGAAGAGGAGAAGTAACCATGACAATGACTTCCTTCTTTCCTTCCTTAATGCATTTCTCCCACAGCCTTTCCCAATTCAGGTAAGGGACACGCACTTCTGGTTGCTCAGGTTCCAAACCTCAGTGTCGTTCTTACAGTAACTCCTTTCTTCCTTTCAGACATCATGTTTAATCTACCTGGAAAACCTGTCACTCCTCCTGTCAAAATATCTGTAGCCCGTGTTTTACCTCCCCCACAGAACAAGCCTGGTTAGTGATCTCTAGACTGAACTTCAGAAGTAGCCACCTATCCGGTCTCCCCATTTCTGCCCTTCCCTCCCCCTTGCCCCTACCACTCTCCTGTCCACTCTCACACTCTGGCCAGGGGATCCTGTGGAAACATGGATTATGGCACACCTGTGCTCAAAGCCTGCAATGATGTGCCATGTCTCTCAGGGTGAAGGCCAAAGCCCTTCAAGGACCTACACAGCCTGGCCCTCTTGGTGTCTGACCTCATCTCCTACTGCCCTCTGCCTCCCTCTGCCCCAGCCACATGGGTCTTCTTGCGCCTTGAGTATTCCAGGTGGGCTCCTACGTCAGGACACCGGCACCTGCTGTGCTGTCTGCCTGGACGGCTCTTTTCCAGGTCTGCACACGGCTCCCTCTGTGCTTCCTGCACAATGCCATCCTGGACCACCCACCAAGATTTGCCACACCCAACCTCAGCCCTGCCTTTCCTCATTTTTTGCTTTAATTCCCTTCATGGGACTTACTACTGGCCAATATATTACAGAATTGTCTTATTGTCTGCATTCTCTCACTACAATGTAAACTATATACAGATAAAACTTTGTATCTATTTTGTTTGGTGATGTACCTAAAACGGAGTCTGGCATGTAGTTCAATGAGTGAAGGTCAAGAATAGCTAATGACTATTGATAGCATACACGTTCTATGGGCTGTTCTCTAAGGGCTTTGCGTGTATCAGGTCATTTAATTTTCCCAACAAGGCTAAGAAGTAGATATTATTATCCCTATTTTACAGGTAAGAAAACTAAAGGCATAGAAGAAATGTGAACTTATTTTAAGGCAAGGAAGAGTTTCAGTTCTGGTTTGGTAGAGCAAGCTCCTAATGAAGCACCCTGTATAAACTCTGGGCACGCCACATGTATTATTAGTTTGCTGACTGTAAAAATGTACCACAAATTGGCTGGCTTATACCACAGACACCTGTTTCACAGTTCTGGAAGCAAGATCAAGGTGTCAGCAGGGTTGATTTCTTCTCTGGGATGAAAGGGGAAGCTGCCTAGGCCTCTCCCCTGGTTTCTGGTGGTTTGCTGGCAACCTTTGGCATTCCTTGGTTTGTGGAAGCATCACTGACCTCTGCACTCATCTTCACATGGCGTTCTCCCCATGAGTGTGTGTGTGTTTGTGTGTGTGTGTGGGGGGGGTCCAAATTTTCCCTTTTTATAAGGATACCAGTCACATTGGATTAGTGGGCCACCCTATTTCAGAAAGACCTCATCTTACCTAATTACATCTGCACAGACCTATTTCTGAATAAGCTCACATTCAAAGGTACTGAAGGTTAGGATTTCAATATATGAATTTGGGGGGACACGATTTGAATCATACCACTATCAAAAACAACTACCCAAAGACCATGGAGGTGAAAAAAGCAGGCAGATGTGAGGGGAGTGGAAGTTTGGAAGAAGGGACTAGCCTGGGCGGAGTTTCCTGTCTTTACAGATTCAGCCTGATGTCAGGCCATAGTCACAGTGTTGCTGAGACGGGTAAAAGGCTGTCAGAAAACACTCATCCTTGGCTCAGGAACGCAGAGTGGAGCAAAATCAAGCATTTCCCTGTGATAGAGATTAGTTCAGGAAACAATATGTGATAAAACATGGGCCCCTGAGGTACACAAAGAGTTTCTGGGGGCTTCTGAGTAGCGTTTTCATCCCGCCCTCCTGCCTTGGGAAGTCCTGATTTTGTTTTTTTAATTAAAAAAATAATCTATTGTATTATTTTCCCATTACCATTTAGTGCCCTTACACCCCCTCCCCCAGCAATCACCACACTGCTGTCCATGTCCGTGAGTCCTTTTTCCTTTTTTCTCCATCCCCCCACTCTGTAACACCCTCCCCGCGACTACCTGTCACCCTGCTCTCATCTACGAGTCTGTCCCATTCACTCTTAACAAAGAAAGACAGGAAATGATGCCCTTTCTTCCTTTGGTTCCTGCTTTGTGGGATTATGTGATCCAGACTAGAGGGACCACCTTCCTACCAGCTGGAGAATAAAGCCCACATGAAGCCATAGAGAAAAGAGAACTGAAGTTGTGGCTACTAGGTGAGTTAGCCGTGACGTCCGCTCCATTTCTTGACTTCCAGTTGGGCATGATGACATATTTGTGTTCAAGCCAATTAGAGTTGTGTTTTCTATAGCTTACAGTTGAAGGCAAAGCAGTTGGCCCACTACCAATACATAAGTTCTAGTTTTAGTAATACGAAATAGTAGTTATTTTGTTATAATTGGTGGTATTAAAACACATTCTTATGTCATTTAAGAGACTTACATTTTTATATTTGCTTCTAATGGGACAGTGTCAATAGTAGTTTACCACTGGACTTCAGAGGACAGTTTTTTTTTTTTAAAATACTTTTTTTCTTAAACAATTTGTAATCTTTTTTTTAAAGATTTTATTTATTATTTTTAGAGAGAGAGGAAGGGAGGGAGAAAGAGAGGGAGAGAAACATCAATGTGTGGTTGCCTCTCATGTGACCCCCACTGGGGACCTGGCCTGCAACCCAGGCATGTGCCCTGACTGGGAATTGAACCAGGACCCTTTGGTTACCAGCCCGCGCTCAATCCACTGAGCTACACCAGCCAGGCAGAGGACAGTTTTTAACAGGAAGATGGAAGCTCTAGAATGATGATCTACAAACTAAAATTTTGCGACAGAGAAGGTAGCCTGTAGTGGATCTATTGGACTTCAGAACAGTTGTGTTTGTGATTTCAAAGAACAAAGTTGTGTTAGTGAAAATGAATGTATTGGGCTGATTTGAAGTTTATGATCTCTTTTTCCTACCTTTAGAGAGAAATTGTACTGAGTATTATTAAAGATTTTTTTAAGGAAAAGAAACATTAAAAAGGTGCATGAAGTAGAAGCAGCAGTAAAAATAATCAGCTTCTCACAAATGGAATCCTTGACCCCAAATATGTTACTTGGGATTTTACATTTTAAAAGTAGAATTGTCAAGTAGAAATTTGAAGGAGAGAGACTTTTAAGAGCTGATTCATAGGACAATGTTCAGTGTTTCTAGCTGTATACTTACAGACTTGGACCAAGTTTTTAATCTAATAAAACTGCTATTCAAAACTCTAATACCAAACATTTAAGAACATGCTTTGGTTTAAAATTAGCTATTTTTCTCTCATGAGATAATTTAGAATTTGGTACAAATGTATATTTTATATTATTTGTCTGCTACTCAGCATCTTTTTATCACCTTCTAAAGATGTCCCTTTAATCATTTTTGTTTGTTTATATTTGATTTCTTAGTATTAATTTAGTGCTGACATAAAACATGTGGGTAGAATACATTATAGAAAGCATCGGGTAGTTAAACAGTTAAGCTCTAGGCTCCTGTAGCTAGAGGATGTGGTTGGATATGCAAGAATCTGTCCAATGTGGGAAATGCTCTAGGCTCAGATATATTCTGGAAGTTATCATTTGGCCTAAAGGACAGACAGAAACCCAAGAGCAAAGTCCAGAGACAGGTGAAAGAATAGTCTGAGACAGAAAGAAAATGTAGGGCCATTCAAATAAAAGATAGGAGGAATTCCGCCCTGGCTGGTGTAGCTCAGTGGATTGAGCGCGGGCTGGGAACCAAAGGGTCCCGGTTCGATTCCCAGTCAGGGCACATGCCTGGGTTGCAGGCCAGGTCCCCGTGAGGGCCATGTGAGAGGCAACCATACATTGCTGTTTCTCTCCCTCTCTGTCTCCTTCCCTTCCCCTCTCTAAAAATAAATAAAAATAAAATCT